>JBBMHQ010068942.1:0-13330 GCA_037834295.1 Postelsia palmaeformis
TCGACTGTGAGGGGATACTTAGCGGCCATCAACTTTTTTCACAAGATGTTCGCAGGGTGCGAACTGCCGACGTCGCACTGCATGATATTGGCGGTCGAGAAGGGAAGAGACAGGGCGCACGGCATGTTTACCAACAAAGCGCAGGTCAGACTGCCGTTGACGTGGGTCATACTCTTGCAAGAGAGACAAGCGGTTGCGGGCATGGTAGACGGGGGGTACGTGATGTGACTCGGACTCGCAGTGTCCTATTTCCTGTTGTGCAGAGCGTCAGAGTTGTGGGCGTACGCAGACGGTCAGATCCATCCCAAATTCTGTCTGAAGAGAAATTGCCTCACCTTCTTACACGAAGGAACACAGGTCCCATTCGAGAACAGGTCTGCTGCCTCAGCAGTGCAGGTACTTTTTGTGGCATCGAAAAGTGACCAAAAGAGAGCAGGGTGCACCATTACTCGCACTCGGCTGGAAAATGCGGGGGAGACGGAGGGCGAGACGATGGGAGCCTTCGAGGCCCTGGTGGAACTGCTCGACGTGCATCCCCAGCTACCGGGGGGGGCGCCGCTGACGACCAGGGGAACGTCGTCGGGATGGAAAGTGTTTACTAGGACGGAAGCGGTCGCGGCGTTGAGGTTGATGGTAGGAACCAGCAGTAGAGACCCCACGCACTTCGCACTGCACTCGAGAAGAATCTGGGGGGCCACCCAGTTAGCGGTCCAGGGCCTCACGGAGTTGCAAATCCAAGGCACAGAAAGATGGAAGTCTCGGGCTTTCATGACGTATGTGAGGGAGGCAGGGGAGGGAGCAGAAATGGTCGCCACTGCCCTCGCGAAAACAAAACGCGTAGGATAACGAGGGTTGTATCAGGCTGGCCTTATGGTGTGAGTGTAAGATAGCCCCGCAGAAAAAATGGCGCGGGCCCGATCTGGGTTGCGGGTTAGCCTGATGCAAAATGTGTGGGGGAGGGGTTCATATAGAAGTTGACCGTTCGTATCATATTCGGTTTGATATTGCATTTTTACGATAGGGTGGTAGTCCGCCCAGACGTCTACATGTGAAAAAAAATAATCCAGAATTTTTGAGCCGCAACAAAATGTAGACTTTGGCTTTCTCTGCTATGGAGAGCAAAAAATAATATTATTCTTAACGTTTCATGACGCTTCTCCACAATTATTCTACCAGATTCCGAAATTATACAATAAAGTATGCTCGTTCATGCCGATATACCGGCCTGTGTCAGTTAGTATGACCTTTGCAAGCCCGCAAAACGCCCATATTGTGCAGTCACCAAGACAAACTGCCGGCCCGCCGCTACTATACGTGTTACTTCAGATCCCAGCATGTATGGCCACCGATACGGCAGGTGCATGTTTGGGTACATTCGCGAAAATAAACGAGTCATCTTGTAGAGGTTTGCGAGGCGTCGCCCTCTTTTAGCCTGCTAATATCTTTGATACAGGGAAGATGTCTGTTAAAGCTGAATATTATGGGAGCTGGAGCCGAGAAGCATGACTGGATTTGTTTTTTATAGTGTTGAAACCTCCATAGTCGATAGAAGATATTGTTTGGTATTTGAAAAAAATCTAACTTCCCGTAGGGAGGTGGAGTTCGTGGAGGCGTTTCGGAATTTGAAGAAGTTGGGCAGGATGGTGAGACAAAGCGAAATCAAATGTAAGTCAAAAGCGTGTAGCCGCCAGAGCTTCTTGTTGTGAGGCCGCTGCTGAGACAAAGATGAGAGCTCGAAGCAGTAGTGGGTCAAGCGATCGATTTCGTCATGGCCGACCAGCCCTTCCTCCAAGCGGAAGGCAATGACCCCCCCGCTGGATGTGATGCGAGGCGAGGACGCATCGTTCGACGTGGGGGGTGAGCAAGGGGAAGCAGCTGGTTTGCCGGGCCCCGGAGCTCCTGCTGGAGACATCGGCTGAGGCGGAGCCGCGGGCATCGGCACGGGCCTTCCCGCAGAAGCAGCCGATACTGCCATGATGGCTGTGCTGCAACAGTTGTTGGCGAACAACCACGCGATCGCGGCGGGGCTGACATGCCTTGAATCATCGAGGCTCACCTGCTGCAGCAGCAGCAGCAGCAAATTCAGCCACTCCAGCATCTTGCCCAACTCCCGGGAGGCGTTATCACCGGGGGCCGGTTGAGCCCGTGGGTCGGCGGGGCCATAGGAGGCGAGTCACTACCAGTACCGCGAGACGCAAACCTGCTGGCTACGATACCTGCGGGCGTCAAAGCTGCGGCAAAGGGGGTGGCAGACCTATGGAACGCACTGGAAGGCCAAAAGTATTTCATCGCTCGCGGAGGCTTTCATATGCAGGATTTGGTGACCCGCCCACTCCTGCTTCTGGCGCTCAGCGAGGTAGCTTACGTCTCCGAAGCTGTTACAAAGCAGCTTTGGTCCCTGTCTGAGGTCGTGGGAGAGGAGATTAACTTCCTCTGCCAGCCGGGCAGGAGCTGGTGGGAATGCCTGCGGAAACACACGTCATCACGTTCATAGCGGCATTTTTGGCGACTTCGAGTACGGCGTGGAGGGAGCGCAGGCGGTGTGTAAGAACTGGGTTCGCGCCGTACGGTCGGAGCCGGAACAAGTTAAAAAGACAGTGGAGGTCCAGCTATGGCGCCACTATAAAATACTCCTGGACCAAGGGACAGGGGCCGCGAGGTGCTTGTCACAGCCATGAACGGCAGTCTGTAGATGGGGATAAGCGACCTCGCGAAGCAGGGGGGCGTCCTGCACCGGGAGCACCAATAGGCAGCTCCCCTGACAGGAAGAGGCGTCCCCATGGCCACGTTGGCCTTCACGTGGCTGAGAGAGCTGGTGGAGGAAGTCGAGGGATCCAGTCTGACAGAGCATCATATGTTCTGGAAGCAGGCGCCCGAACAAGACGGCTTTGAGAGGAAGGGAGCCCCCAGTGAGGGAGGGCAGAGGGATTACTCACACGCAAGGCCGGGCCGAGGAGGCGGATCCACGTTCCTACCTCGCATGCTGAAGCGGGGGACTCTACGTGGCGTGTGCAATTTCGCATGTCGCGGTGATATGTACCGGGGAGTACACTGCACATTGTCCCACCTCCTAGCCGATGGTACAGCTCCGTCGGCCACCGTGCAGCAGCATTAGCTCCAAGCACTGCTGTCGTCACCACCACCGCCGCCGACGCGACTGTACCAGCCGTTGCAGCATCATGCGGCCGCTGAAGCCGGTGGGAGGGTGGCTAGAGGAGAAGGGGCAGCGTCCCGGCCACTGAGCGTCGCACGTTTCAACATGAACTACGCGGCCGGCGGTGCATTTGCCGGGGGTGGAGTTGGCCGGGGGAATGACAGCAACTGACAATACGGGCTCTGCCACCTGGCAGGGTCGATCAAAGGGGGGCAGGGACAAGCGGAGAATAAATAATCTTCGGAGACGCAAGGAGGGTCATGGAAATTCCCCACGCACCCACTCCCGGGTTGGTGTTGCCGGCCCTGTTTCACGATGAGCGTCGGGTACCGAGGAACAAAAACAGTGAATCAAGCAGCAGATTGGATGAGACAGCGACCGGTAAGATAACGTACGGCAATGATAGGAAATGATCCACGCAGGAGCTCAGGGCAGCAGCAAGGCAGGATACTTGTCCCAACCACCTTCGCATGACCAACACATCCACCATTACGCACGCACGTCAATCTCAATCTTCAGCAAATTCGTTCGACTGAAGTTTGCATGAACCACACGCCCCCCCCCCCCGCAAACAAACAGCAAGACATATCGGACGCGCATGCATCAGTAAATAATCAGAGAGAGTACCTGATAAAAGGAACTTTCAGCCTGAAGAGAGGGCCAGATTACCCCACTTATTTGCGAATCGGGACAGTGCCGAGGTTGCGGAAGATTCACTACAGCAGGCTTGATGTGAGCAAATGACAAGATTACCCCCTTTCGACGGTATCCGAGACAGTATCGGCCACGCGGAAGACTCACACCACAGCACAGAAAAACTTGGGCAGAGGGCCAGATTACCCCATTTCGACGCAAATCGATACAGTGTCGATCCCGCAGAAGGCCCTAATCAGAAGGGCCGTCCACCCGTTCAGCACAGAGAGACCCCCGCAGCAGCACGGAAAGCGCACATACCCTGGCAGAGAGAGCAAGGGTAAGTCCAGCCACTCTTGCAGCAGTCTGATGAATCCAAACATGTTTCGGTCAACGCGCAAGAGAGTATCGAGCCAGCATGCTCACGGCTTCCGAATTGGGAGTCGCTTAGTCGAAAACGATTTCAACGCATGGTACAACAATGGCACGCAGAAGCGAAAAACTTGGAACGGATAACCCTGACGCACGAGAAGGAAAATACCTGCTCTATATGCTCGCTAACATCTGCACAACCATGATGAGAGACAAAGACGGAGTCGTGGAAGACTTAGTTCGAACACTAGGAGGATCTCTCGTTGCACCATCGATAGACCCCGTACACTTATAACGATACTTCCGAGACCTGAAAGGGTTCGGGGCGGTCGACGAGCCCGTCACCACAGTCACGGGGGGGGGGGTACAGGTGAACGCAGCAGCCGCGGGCGTAGATCTAGAATATGATTCACACTTCAAGAACTACCGCAGTGTCAACGGACATTTACCAGCAGTCTGGGAAACAATCGGCGAAAATGTAAGAGGTCAAAAATACTTAGTGATACGATATCAGCTGCACACGAAATCCCTAATCTACGAGAGTCGTCATTGCCCGCCGTAGTGGCACACAATGTCGAATGATATATCGTTCGCTGAGAAGAGTCGAGGGAAGAAAGGTGAAGTCAACGGCGACACTAACCCTCACACTGTCCCCCAATTCCTGTGTGCACACGCGTTCCCCTCGTTTCTTGACGAACTCGTGACACTGGCAAACAATATCCCAGTACAGAGGATACTGCCGAGTGAGGCCGACGTGTCCGACGCTGTAGACATTCGGCGAAACACGGTGCGGCACTTCACCACTGCTGTTGTGAGGCAAGCCGTCGAACGCACTTTGTCTCGTAGAGCCTTAAACACAACTCTGAAAAAATTGGTGCCTCCGCCGGCATACCCATGCTATGGAAATAAAAGAAGGGGTTAGTACGTAACACGTGATAATACTTGATTTGAACACGATTCGTGGATTTCGCAGACAAGGCCAACACAGGTGCCAGCTGGAGTGCCTTGAGAGTGTACTCTGGTGGATTTAAAATGAAAACACCATGATCGAGCCACAAATCTCCCCGTCGGTCATTGGCCAACGTAAACGTTCAGAACGTTCCCGGAATATCGAATGTACGCGTCATAATGTCCACAGGTTGGGAAACGTACCAGGTCAAAGTGCTGTCTTTTTTGTCACGTTCGTAGTATTTGACTGCACAGTTAACAAATAGAAATCGAACCGAGAGACGAACAAACCCGAAAGGAAAACGACAGGAACGAAGCAAAAACACGATGTCCGGAGGAAAATAAATAAATATATAATTTGAAGTAGTCGAAAGAAAATGATATGCACAAGAGTGTATTGAAATTTTCTAGAGACAACATGGCGCAATGAATTCATCCCCAACAACAACAACTCCCAACTTGTTGGAATCGCAGCAGTCAGCAATACGTTGTTTCTTCTTCCATATAGACATACGTTTTCTGGATTTACTCGTTGTTCTGCACCGCACGAAACCGACACCATATGCAAACAGCCCGGAGTTGTGTGATAGAACGACCGTCTCCCTTATCCTGAAAGTCCGAATGGTGAAGACCGAGGTGGTTGAGACCCTGCTGTACGGGTGTGTGACGTGTGCCCTCAAGGCGGAACACTTTGCCAAAGGTTAGAGTTAGGGTTAGGGGTTAGGGTTAGGCTAACCCTAACCCTAACCCTAAGTCCGAACGGCTGACCACCAAGTCCTGATGCGAGTCATTGACTTCCAGCGCCGACTTCGTACTGACCATGCCACTCTGTCGTACGAGAAGGCCCTCAACATGACACGTTGCGAGAATATCGAGACGACCATATGTAAACGGCGGCTCTTTAGCGGGGGACGTGGCACGACAAAGCAAGGAGCGATTACCCAGTAATGTTTGGGATGATGGCTGGTGGGAAGGACCCGATACTTTGAGGATAGTTTAAGACTTGGCATAGATATATAGTCGAAGACCTTAGGGAGTTCCGAGCCATCGAAGGGTCAACAGAACTCGCCCCCTTGGTGTTTGGAGTTGAGACCGCGCTGTGGTTCACTGCAGCGGACGAAGCGGGGAAGTGGTACCGGGGGGTCCTTGAAGCACCCGAACGGTTCATGGTGAGGTGGCACGAGACTGAGGCTGAGATGGGTAGGCAGCGCCGCGCATCCGCCATGGGTGATGTTCAAGGGAATGAGGGGGGGGGGGGGACAGGATGAGTTGCAGAAAAGCGGACCAAGAGAATGCGGGAAGGGTGGGGAACATAAGGTGTAGAAGGAAAACTGCGGTGGACGAAAGTAGGAAGGAGATTGCCGGCAAGGTAGCAAGGCACCAGACCGACTAAGAAGTAGAAAATGACTTCTCGTGCCACCAACTGGTGCAGCTGGTGCGAACGTGGCCTTCCTTCGCCTTCTCCTCTTTTCAATGATTTCATCCACTTGTTGTAGTTTATTTATTTATTTCCTGCGCTGATTCTCTGTGATTATCATTTTCTTCCTTTCTTTTTCTTTTCTCGATTGATAAACCGTATAGCAGGAGTCGTGTAGCGTAGGTGGATGACGAGCCTGCCAAGGGGCTGGGCGTAGTTGACGAACGTAGGGCGGAGACGGCAGTCACGGGAAAAGGGCACCAGGCGGACCAGCAGAGAGAACCTGACTGTGCCCCCCATTCGATCAACCTCTGCCGCTACCCGAAGGGTGCTTTATGTTATACTTGCCTGTTGTTCTGTTTCTTCCCCTTCGATATATTCTTTTCCCCCCTTCGTTTTCTCCCGGTGGTCCTTTGTCCTACTTTGTTCGCAGGTAGTGGTGTTTCTATTTTGTTGTCCAGCTCGTTCTTTTCAAGTGCCTGTCACATCGCCTGCGGGGGGGGGGCACGACAGTTTGTTTCTTTCATTGTTTTTTTTTCTTTTTTTATTCTCTTTCTATTTGCCTTCTTAGTTTTTGTTTCTTCTTTGTTTCCTTTGGCTTCTTTATTTAAGAGAATGTGTATGTCGTGCCTGTCGTATCCAGTTGTTGTTGCTTTGACAACGAAGAGGAGTTCGTGGTCGCACAAACGTGCTGGAGCCCTAGGAAGATTCAAATACCAATAAAAAATCGAAATCCGACTGCCTGAAAAATACACGAGACGGTGAAAGCGCACTCAAGATGAAATCAATGTGCAAACTGAGAAACAAAACCGAAGAAAAAAAGCATGACAGCTTCTCTCGTGATGGTGTGCACGCCGGTTATGGAGTGGGTCTCCGTGTGCCGTTATGCTGCCGCTCTTCATCGCCGCCTCATCGCCTGAGCCCAATCCGCCAGCTCCTTTGCAAGTGCTTTTGTTGGCGCTCCCTTCTAGCCGGTTCTCCTTCTTCCCCATCCCGGAAAAACAACGCTTCTCGGACTTGGGGTTTTGATCTGAAAATAAACAAAAATTCTCGCGCAGGGGAATTCGATCCGTCTCTTCCCCCCATGTCGACGCTCTGTCCTTCCCCTCCCTGGGCGTCGAATCCAGCCTTCTACTGGCGCAATAGACTGTGCCGTAGTTTGGCCTGTGGTGGTGCCTGCCCCCGCGCACGGGCACCCCGATTAAGCATTGCTGCTCTGCCGCAACTGCCTAGAACAAAGACGCGCGAATCGTAGGTTCCTATGCCTGACGCATCACGTGCGACCCAACTCCACTGCCGCCTGAGCCCCGCGGCCACATGCAGCAGCATAAAGGTATCGCTCCTTGAGAGTGAGTCCGGCCTTACACCCGCCAGTAAGACCAACCCCAGTCGCTAAAAGCCGTGTAGGCATGCCTCGCGGCTTCCTTGCCGAGGCAGCGAGGGGAACGTATGATGACATGGCATTGCATTGCCCACTACTGTGCTTACTGCATACCAGGTACCTGGTACGTGGCAGCGTAGTATCTCTGTGGAGTAGCTTCGTGACCGCATAACTGGTATCTCTTCTAGGATTGAACAATCGGCACGGAAACTGGTTGTGCTGGATGTCGACAGGGAGAAAGAACGGCTTAATGTGAGGAACGCACACACATGCTCGTTACGCAAAAACGACCCGAAACATACAATAAAATCGAGCAAAAAACATGAAACGTCGGCACGTGTTGTACTACTAATATTATCGTTTTTTTTTTTTTTCATGAATTCCGTAGTCTTTTCTGCATTAAACGAAAAGTTACTCAAAATAAAACAACACATTTTTTATTCAAAAGAAGCGATCGACACAAACTCACCTCTTGTGCGATACAAACGTCATTACAGATACCCGGTCGACGGCTTATAACCAACCGCACCCATTGTCAGCTTCATGTCCATATTTTTCACCGCTTCTTCCCAAACATGCCAACGATTCAGTACCCCTCCACTAGCCTTAAATTTCATTCGTTTATTATTCCATATTTTAGTTCGTCAATATAAACAGTGTCATGTTGAAGAAAAAAAACACAAACAAGCATTGCAAGAACATTCACCAACCTAACGACAACGTCACACGTTATGCAAACTTCACGACAGACAGGACGTCTCACAATCGAGGTGCTTTTTATACGCCACGCAAGCGTTGCGATGTACGTTTTTCTCGCTGCCGCAACGTTTTAAAGGAAGGTTATGATTTCGCGACAAGGTCACGCAGCGTACCCAAGTGGCCACATACATGTGAAATGTCGGAAAGTTGACAAGTGCTTTGATTGGAGGTAAAACCTTGTTGGATGTAACAAATGAACGGGCCACAACGCATGCATGAAGCCCACCACACAATAAATGTCGTAAACTCTAGCCTAGAAAACTCCATTTTCGCTGCAATCACAACACCTAAAAACAAAATTTATTGCCTAAACGCACGCACATGCAGCAGCATTTTCCACCCGAAAGTTTCGACATGAAAAGAAGCACACGAATCAGCTGGGAAAGAGTTCGGTTGCACTATATTATATCGGGTCCAGCGTAGACTCGCCACCAATATTACCCTGATCTGGGAAAGCCTCAAAAACATCTCGTGGCACAATCCTGAACAACTTTGAACATGGGCCATTGCATAGCATTTCGTGTGTTCTCCGCTGAGCACGGCCCACCAATCAACCCAATTTCCTTGACAGACTCTCGAAAGTGTTCTTGCTACTGATGAAGGCTTTTTCGTGCTCGTCAGCGTTAACCCTGTATTGGACCATTCGACTATTTAGTATTCGATTTTTCGATTTTTCGACCACTCGATCTAGACACCAATGCGCGAAGAGAGGCGGGGGCGGTAGACCTACGTGGCGTTTCGTTCTTGTTCAGCAGGAGGAGCTGGTAGGCCCTTCGACTTGTTTCCGTCCTCGTCACACCCTCTCCCCCCGCGTCATGCCAAAAGGACACAACAAACAACGAGCACACCTACTACTGCTGCTGTGTATGTACTGCTGTACTACTGCTGTAATGTTCGGGTAACAAATATCACTGAAACAAGAAACTCTATGAAAAACGAAGACAAATGCACAACACGGTCTGAGCGAACATGCACTTACACCTGGTACGTATCATTAAGCGGCAGCTGTATTCTGACGTTCGAAGACTAAATTATGAACGACATCTAATATCAGGCGAGAAAGCGAGTATTCTATGCTGTGGGCTACAGTGTTCGATTCTCCGGCTGATGGACGAATAAAGCAATGAATGCCCAAAGGTACCCCAAGGCAGTCATCTTGCGCAGTATTTCACAGCATGTCCAACAACAGCGTGTACAACAACAGCAGAAAGACGCTATTAATATTACGGGGAACATACATAGTAAACAGGAACAAACATTATCAGTAAAAATAGTGAAACAACCGGTAGGTTTTTGTCTGTACCGTATGTCCTACGGAGTATTTAATATGGTCCCTCGTAACAGTAGGTATTTCGTCTTATTTCTGTTCGGGTCAAACTCTCCTACCTCTCACCACATGGCAAGCAGTAAACACAACTGTTAATAACTACCTGGTATATTTGAAATCATAAATTCACATGCGAAGGACATCCAAACGCACGCACTTACAGCAGCAGCATTTCATACATACATACGAAATCTAACCGAAAAACTTTTCAATTGCCGTGGTCTGCCTCACCCGTGATAAAATTATTGCATGAAGATGGTCGGGGGCAGTCGACTTTCTCAAAGTTTCGCGTCGTATACAACACCAGCTAGCTGGTATAATATGCATTTCGTCGCTCTCCCAGCTCCCCTCCTCAGCCCAAAGCATGCCCAGGAGCAAGCAGCTGTGACTGTTGTAGCCTTCGACGGCAAGGCTGTTCGGCTTTCGATGCAGGTCCGTGAGGTCCACGAACCTTAACAGGCTGGCAGGGAACCCGGTTGATGCAACCACAACGAATGGGTGACATCTCGATATCCACCCCTCCGGTATTCCGGGTAATTTTGGGACCCCGACTGTCTAATCGCGCGCGGCCACTGCGTGGGCGAAGCCTTCGCCCCCCCGCTCGGGAAGGCACCTTATGGGTGACTTGGGCGACACTAAGCTGTACACATGTTATTTGTGTTGTGTGTTCGATAGGTATACATTAACGTACCCACGAGGCAGTTGATTGAGTAGTCTACCCATGGTTATCTTTGCGACGGACCACAACAGCAAACAGATCAATTTATCCCGCCAAGTTGTGATTCATAATAAGGAAGAAAAAGCCCTCCTCAAACGCGGTTACTTGCACATAGGATACCGCTCATCGTTCACGCGACTCGCCCAGCGCCTCACGGTGCTTCGCGAGTGGCTCGGTGCAAGCAACGTCTGCCCGGTCGACAAAAAACCTATGGGCTTTGTCACTGCACGGTGGAGATACGAGGGCCTATACCCATACGACCTCGGCCACGCATCATGACGCGTACACACCCCCACCGGTACTATGTCGGTACACAGCCACTTTGCGTCGGCTGCACCACCCTCTTCCTGATTTTATACCCTAATCGTTCTGCTTTCTGTTCAAGCCTCCCTGTGTCTGGCTGTCCGCCATCTATTGTACACTTCTCGTGCTGTCGTTGATCAACCAACTGAACATAGAATTTCACGTGAGTGACTGTTCTCGATTTTTTGCTCTTCGTCTCTGGCCTCTCCTGGTCTTGTCTTTTGTCGGATTTCTTACTGGCCGCCCTATATACCTATGTTGATCCATCAACTATTAATAGGCGTAAACATCGTGGGACTGATCTTATCAGCAAGCAGCAACCTTGTTCCCTCGCCACTCGGCCTGCGCCTTTCAGCGCAAGATTGTTTCGTGTCAGTTTATTTTTATTATTGTTTGCGTTTTCACACATAGACATGCTACTATAGTATTCTTTTCTGTTTTTTTTCGCCGTTCTTTGTCCGTTGTTGCTTTTTTTTTCCTGGGGTGTCACTATGTAACCGTGGATATGCTCCTGGTATCATTTGATTGCAGGTCGTCAAGGATGGTAACTATATACCACGGCTCGTTGGCACAGCAGTTTCCCCTCCTACTGGTACTGCGCCTTTTGTCTGGACGTTTTTTTCGGAATGTTTTCCTTCTTCTGTTCTGTGATCACGAGATATATTTGATATTTATAATGAGGCGAGCGAGCGAAGCGAGCCTTTTCTTACTTGGTTTTTGACCGAAAAAAGAAATCCTCGTTATAACGGATCGTACAAGGGTAGGGTGCGTCGATGTGAGTTTTCCTGTTTGTCTGTCTGTCTGTCTGTCTGTCTGTCTGTCTGTCTGTCTGTCTGTGGGTTGGTGTGTGTGATTCTACATGTTTATGGTCCACGTTCTACCACCGCGCTCGACGCACACATCACCAATTCCAGTCCCAGCGGGCTCTGTGCACGCACACGCAGCAAATACACCTTCTCGTGCTGGTGCGGTGGTATGTCGTTCCCAGTTGGTTGAGCTAGGTGAGGCAAGGTGTGTAGCCACACGACCGCGCTGGGCCATGTTTGAAATACAAAAAACACGGTACAGTACCCAACTACCGGTGAGTACTGATAAATATATATGCCAAGTATATATAAATATACGGAGTATATAATATATATATGTATACTGTAAAACAGCAAGCAAGCGTGTACACGCGGCCTCAACATGGCGACCGCGGAGGGTGCGGATGATGAGCGCATTCATTGCCTCCGCCCAGGCTGTGTGCGTCGGGCTCTGTGCACGCACACACCACGAATACACGTTCGCGTGGTGGTGCGGTGGTAAGTCGTTCGCAGTTGGTCAAGTTGGGTGGGGCAACGTGTGTAGGCACATCATGCCCGTGCTGGGCCATGTTTGAAATTCAAACAAACGGAACCCGACTACGAGTACTGATAACTCGACTGCAGAAACGTTTATTGTTTTTCGAGCTCTGTTGCCTATTACTATGAAAATAACGAACCCAACTACGAGTACCGAGGATATGCAGACTGTACAGAAACGTTCGAGTGATGTCCCCAAGACATACATGCTGCAGGTGATACTGTCAGGCCCATCCTCCTACTGATGAGGGGACGGAGGAGCAGTAGAACTCTCGTGCTGGTGCGGTGGTAGACCGTTCACAGATAGATGGTCGAGCTAGGTGAGGCAACATGTTTAGGCACATGACCGCGCTGGGCCTGATTTTTGCTTCCTGGGCTCTTTTTACCCACATAACTAACGAACCCAACGACGAGTACTGATGATATGCAGATTGTACAGCAACGTTCGGGCGATGTCCCCAAGACATGCTGCAGGGGATATTGTCAGGTCCACCCTCCTACTGATGAGAGGACGGGGAAGCAGGAGATTTCTCGTGCTGATGCGGTGGTAGATCGTTCACAGATAGATGGTCGAGCTGGGTGAGGAAACGTGTGTAGGTACATGCTCGCGCTCGCCCATGTTTGAAACACAAAAAAACGCAACCCAACTACGAGCACTGATATATATATACAGACTGTACAGCAGCAAGCAAGCGCGCTGTACACGCGGCCTCGACATAACGATCGCGGATGCAAATGAGGAGCGCCTGTCTCCGCCTAGGCTGTGTGTGGCGGGCTCTGTGCACGCACACACAACAAATACACGTTCTCGTGCTGATGCGGTGGTTCGTCGTTCTCCGATGGTCGAGCTAGGTGAGGCAGACTATTAGGAGGGTAGCCCACCGTCGGAAAACGATGATTGTTGTTGTTGTTGTCTTCACATTAAATCGTCCTTTCTACCCAACTTCATCAGTACACCCAGTGTCCGTCCTGATT
>JBBMHQ010068953.1:0-13329 GCA_037834295.1 Postelsia palmaeformis
ATGCGCTGGCGCAGGTTTTCTCATTCCCCTTCAATTTGAAGACTAATCTCGTGGGTTTAATGTATAAATCTGTCAACTGCGGTCGGTCGCAAGCTGAGCTCACAGCTTTCCTTTTCCCAGAATAGTCCCCTGTTCTCATCCTGGTTGTCATCCTTTATTTACGCAGCTATTGTATGTGTGACCCTGCAAGATAGGCGCGAAACGGCGTGGTACGGGAGGTTATTTTTTTCAATTGCAGCAGTATGTCATACTCTACGGACGATCGAATATGTCTTGGTTGCAGGCGCTCTTCTTGCGCCACCCGCTTTTGTTTTCGCTCGCAGCTATTAAATACGCCCCCCTACCCCCGGTTACTTGCGGAGGGAGGTGTTGTACATTAATTTATCATGTATTTGCTATTTGCAATACTGTTTTGTCGATTCACGTTGTTTTTGCGACTTTTTTTTTGTTTCTTCATGCGCCCCACTTCAAAATAACTACCCGGTACCTACTGTACAGTTTCTAGCACCTTACATATACGTATCTATACGTTTTCGTCCTATAACTTTGTGTTATGCTTGCTTCCTGTCATTTTGTATTGACTTTTTATTTTCGTTTTGGTTTTGACACACCTCGCAGAGCGAGCTTGACAACGCGCCGGCCCAGGAGAAAGTGAAGGACCCGCTCGTGCTCATCACGCTCGGTTGGATCCTCGGCATGTTCCTGCTTGCGGCAGGTTTCATCGTCAACGGGGTCAACTGAAAACCGTTTCGTTCGTGTAATTTGGTGATCGGTCATGAGCAAAATTGATACCACTCTGTCGCTAAATATGAGGACCGCCTGTATGTAGCATTACTATACGAATGTGCTAGTATTCCGGACAGTGCGGTATGCTAGAAGGCCGGTCTTTCAGGGCGCCTTAAGGCTTCTTTGTGCTCTTCTTGTGCCGGTCATAGTGTGTGGAAGCTGCGAGTCAAGCGGTTGGACCCGCGGCCTCCTATGTAGCATGCTTGACTAAAACCCGGTATCTGTTGACCAGTCAATGTAAAACCGTTACGTGGGCATTGGTCAGCCTAAAATATGGTTACAGATTGGTCAAACTGAAAATGAAGCCATTGAACAACTGAAAACCGTTGTGGAATGCGGTCCCATTGTTTGGTCAACTATACCCCATTACACCAGCTGGTCAACTAAACGTTAACGACTGATGGGTGAATTAAAAGCCACTACCGCTTATTGTGGTGCCGGAGAGGGGTCCGGAGGGAGGGGGTGTACGCATGCCATGCATGACCGTAGTCGTATGATAATTTACCTCCGCATCCTTAACATGCGCCAGGCGCCGTGAGGTGCTCGGCAGGTCGAATGAAAGTGTGCTGCATCCCGCTAAGAACCGCTCACCAGGCGCTTTTCGGCACGCTGTTGCGTACTTCCTTGTGGATGACAGCGTCGCGGAGGGGTGAGGTTGCAGCTGAGTGGGCTGCGGTATGGAGCGGGGGGTAGGGTATTTGACGGGCGAGGAGAGAGTTGGGAGGAGGGGTCAAAACTTCGTGCGCGATAGACGGTGGTTAACGACGGCGGGATAGAAGAGGGAGGGAGTCTGAACATATTTTCCGAGGGGATGAAGGGGGTCGAAAGGGGAGCGGGGGGGGAAGTTGGGACATTCGAAACTCGCTTGCCTTCCCGAGAGGGCTAAACTTCATGATAGTTGGCTACGACGACGACGGCCCATTGCGGCGGCGGCGGGAGGGGGGGGTCTACACGTGGTCTGCGTGTTTTTTCTTGCACCATGAGCCTCAAGGCGTTGATTTTTTCATGCAATCGAGGAGGGATGACAGTGAACAGCAGCTGCAGTAGTAGCAGTGGCGGCAGCAGCAACAGTTGCAGCAACAATAATAACAGGAGCAGATAGTCCGCCTTTACTACCAGCTAGCACCAGCGATGGCATACGGGAATAGAGAGCATGCCTGGTCTTCTACGTTTCGCTGGCAGCAGTAGCAGCGGCGGTAGAAGCAGAAACAGCAGCAGTAAAAGCAGCAGCAACAGCAAGCATTAAACAGAGCAAAATATGCAGCAGCAGCTTCAGTAGCTTAAAAGGAGGCGGCATGCACGTGTATTAGCTACGCACTGTTGGCGACTGCCTTATAGAGCGCCCGGTGTCAGCTCGGCCATACGTGCTCTGGTTTGACTCGCACCAGCAACAACAGCGCCTATACAGTACGTGGCCGCACTTGATGATTTGGGAGTCAAGACATGTTGGCTCGAGCCATGCACAAATCGTGGAAAAACATTATTTCAAACTGAAGAAAGTGCTGGGCACATACTGCCTCGCTCAAGAGCTTAGGTCTAGCCCCGAAGACGAGGTTCTTGCTGTAGATGCTGTCGCGTGCTGCTGTAATAGCAGCAGTAGTAGAAGCAGCAGCAGTGATGATTCCGGCCAGCAGCAGTACTGACAAAATCATGAATAATAGCAGCTGTGGCAGCGGCAGCAGAAGTGTTCGCGATACTGCGTTTATCGATACAATAGTACCCGACAGAAGTTAAGAGTCTCCTATTTTGGCCAAGGCTCACGGCGTGTGTGGATCATAGGCTCTTTAAGACTACCAGTATTGCATGCCCTTTGGTAGGATTTGAGTGGCGTTCCTCGCTGAGCACAAACGCTCAGCAGCAAATCCAAGAATAGTACCGAGTACAATGAAGCTCGAGCCTGAAATTATCAACTCTCAAATTGTTGACACATGTTGCGCACTGCTGTACTGGTCGGTCTACGGAGACCGGGGGTTTCCATGATATGACAAGACACCATCGTCCTGAAGTGTTCCCAAGATGCTTCGTTCTCGAGGGAAAGGCTTGCTCTTCTGAGAAGTTGATGATAATACGGTATGACTCGGGTTTTATACAGCACAAACCTACTGTTCGTATATGTGAGTGGAGCGTGACATCAAGGTACGGTTCACTCCTGTATTGTGTGTGTGAGACCTGCGGCAACCAAGTGCGGCTTCGTATAAAACCCTATTTTCTTGTTTGCGGCGTAGCGGCACGCCCGCTATTCAGGTAGGAAACGCCAGACAGCAGCGTTTACTAAACACGACGCCGTGTCTCCAGGTCTGGAGCTGCTGAAAGGGCGCTGCTTCGGCAGTGGGTGAAAGACAGATATCTTGTCTCCTCCGACATATCAGCAAGGTTCACTGGTGATCGCGTAGGTTAAAAGCTATCTTAACTGCCTGGTCTTTGGTCCAGGCACTTGAGCCCACAAGCGACCCCATTCGGACAGCAGGAAATAGTGTAGAAGTGCGAGAAGGCGTGGGAATTCCTGATGGAAGCCATGTAAGGACAGCCTGTCGAGGAACGCATCCATGCCACTGGGTCGCTAAGCACATGAAATACTGTTGTTGACTGGCAACAGCCGAAAGACAAATAGGCTGAGAACATCGCTACGGAGGCGGGTGAGGACCCCGAGTTTTTATTCGCTCGTGCCGAAGAGAAGCATAATGCAGTGCCCATATTTTGCATATAAACGCCGAACGGCGAGGTTCTTCACCTGACTCCACGCCATCTTTCCTGCGAGTCATACGACGTGGAGCAGCGGATTAGTTTGCTTTGCCCCGGCATCAAGCGCTCGGAGATGTAGGAAATCGTCCGCACCTGCTATGCTAGACGCAAGACTAAGGCGTTGGAGATCCGAAAGTTAGCGGGGGTTGTGTCAGCGGCTGCAGCACCAATGGTGGATTCTCGCGCTATCGTCGATTCCAGGGGTTTTCAATTTCGGGGGAGAGGGGGGAAAGAGGCGCCGGGCAGCAGCAGCAGCGGGGGGTATGAAGGTGCTGGGCAGTCGTGGCGGCGGCAGTGTGGAGGCGCCGGACGGCCGCAGAACCGACAGCACGGATGGGCGAGTTAGCAGCAGCGGCAGAAGCAGTAGCAGTGGCAGCGGCAGTATGGAGGTGGATTGCAGCAGCAGGTCGGTGGTAGAGGCCAGTGTCAACAGCAGCAGCACCAACCTCAACAGCAGCAGCAGCAGCTCCAGCAGAAGCCAGGGCGCGCTGGTTGGGTTGGCGACATCCGACGTGAGTGGTATCGGCCGGAGACCTCCGCATCCAGGAACGTCGATATGGGGAGTGTACAACAAAAGTGCGAGCGGTGTGATGCACTCGGGTTTAAGGTTACAATCTGCAGAGCACCGAACGCTTTTGGGAGGGCGTGCAGTACTTGTGGGGCCTACGGCCACACGGCCAGACAGTGCCGTGCTGCCCTACCCCCTCTTATGCATGCCAACGTTTTTGACCGCGATTTCGCCACCCTCCCCACGTGGCTCTCCGGCAGCCTTCCAGGGAACCGTGTCTATCGCCTAGACGCAGGCGCCTTCAGCAGAACTACAGCGCTAAGCTGCAACCGGGAGTTTGGCTCTAGCAGTAAGGTGACGTATTCAAGCATGTCGGTGGCTGTGGTGGATTGCAGGGAATCAACGAGTGGGACGGGGGCAGTGAGGGCGGTGGAGTACCACAATGCAACGTGGGCGGTATGGGCGGTGGGGTACAGCGATGGGCCGATGGTGCGGTGGAATACAGCTGGGGGAGGGCAATGGCATGAGGGCGGTGGAACACAGCAGGAGGGAAGACAATGACAAAGGGAGGAGGAGGTCAGCAGGGGTGAAATCATTGGCACGCTGGCGGCGGAGCACAGCGGTGGAGGGGCGAATTGCGAGCGAGTGGCGGTGCGTAAGAGGGCGGCAGTGTGCAGTGGCGGTCAAATCCGGGAGGTGGGAAATCGTACGAGGGTGGATCGCTTTTCTAAACAATTGACGACCAAGCACTGGCGAGCAGCGAGCAGCTAAGGGGTCCTCCCTTTTCGTGGAGCATTTAGCGTCCGTTGGGTGTGGTCCCGTGGTACTTACAAGGTCAGGGAGTCTGGTTTCGACTGGGAATAATTTTGCCTCAATCCACCGCGCGGGTAACTCATCTCAAGTTTACAAGAAGAGGTTCCCTGGTATAGACGAGAAGTAATTGATCATTGGGGATGACGAGATGGCCGAGGTAGAGTGATTCGACCATATCGATGTGGTTTCGCATTGTGATGAGGGTGCAGAAGATACGGCGAGGGGTTAGGCGTCTGTGCCTGTCTGGGGTACTCTTGACTTGTCCGTTTGCCGTGTTTCAAGAGGGCCACGTGCTCACCCTCGACCAAAAAAGGGCGCTTATGTTCGACGGGATCGTGTTTGTGCGCAAGGAGAAGTTCGCAAGCTAGTTTGAAGCCACTCGAGCAGCGAAGCATGAGGAACCCCCCGCTTGCTGCTGCAGTGTTGAGGCCTGGTGGGAAAACGTAGAGAGAGGTCAACGACTTGCACTGTTCACTTGGCCACGCCCACGACAGTCTATCTTAGACTGGTCACCAGATGTGCATCAAGGTGACAGGACACTTGTGTCATTGTTACGGGTGCACAATGGGGAAAAGGACCTGCGAACCCGTCGCTAACTTCACATCGTGCCGTGCCGGACAAACGACCGCAGCGGCTGTACGCCAACGTCGAGAGATCTATGCTGATGCAAGCGGGCGGCACTTAGTACTGTTTGATGATGGCCGACGGCGCTGTCAATGTAGGCTGTCCGGTCTTTCTTATGGACAAGAGCGCGGTTACCGTTGCCCACGGTTTTCGTTGTTCCCTGACGGCCTTCGATACCTACGGAAAACTAGTAATACTTGGCACGGACAACGACCTCGTACTCACCAACAATGAGTTCCATAAAAGCTGATAGCCGACAGCAGCATCAGCCGGAAGTTCACGTCTGTTGGTATCCCGAAGGGTGAGGAGGGTGAAACGGAAGCTGGCTCTTGCTGCCGAGGAAGGGATGGTAGCATTTCCGGAGCTTGACCTCATGTTCGGAGGCGTGAAGCTTCCGGCGAAGGCGCTCGATTGTGGACACACTCGGTCGGAAGCATAGTCCTGCACATGCGACGCACTCAACTTCATGTCTCCGTCGGATGAACAGTCCAGCATGATGTTCTTGTTAGAGAAGTTCCACCAGAAGCCTTGCAGGGGCCCCGTACTGCCGTGCATAATGCCGGGACGCCACAAAGTCAAGCGGGCGGTCAAGTCGGAGTCGAAGGGGGAACGCCGCTTTGTTCTGAACTCCGGCATCGACCACGCCTCGAATTGCAGCAAGAGTATGCTGTTGCTCTTCGGCGTCGTCGACTGCTCGACCGATATGATGTTGGGCTACCGGCACGCTCCTATTATGGGGGAGAGAATCACGGCTAGCGAACGAGCCGCGATGGCCAGGCCACCGTTGCCAAAGTAGAGGGAGACTGTCAGTGCCCCAGCTGAGCATCCGGAAGCGCCGCAGGGCTTCGAAGTGCGGCACCAGCCGCCGCCGCCATTGGCTAGCGTATCGTCAGAACCCTCGTCCACGCACGTGCTCACTGCGTTGCCCGCACAATACCACAGCAGGAGCCGTCGCCATCAGTGACCGGTGCATCGCCGGAGTCCTTGACCGTGATGAGCCCCTTGCGCCGCCCGTTCCGCCAGCGAGCGTTGCTCTACCGGAGCCCTCACCCGTGCCCCCGCCCTATGCACTGGAGGTGCCGGTGTAGCAGCAGCAGCACCCACAGGTCTCGTCGGCGGTGATGCGTGCGGTCGGTGCCGCGGCAAAAATGGAGACCGGGCCAACGATGTGGCTTCGTGTCTGTGCTAGCAGCGCGGGAGTTTATCGACATGGGCATTGCTGACCATTCCCCTCCGCACGTGTCCGCCCCTGAGCTGCCTTCACGATCTGCGAGTGAGTTGGTGATACCCGACACGTATGGTCAGGCATGCGTGGATGCGTTGTCGGATCTTTGACTGTATGCCATGGACGTAGAGGCCGGCAGTACACGCAGCGCGAGGACGCTCGGCACTGCCGTGGACAAGAAAGGTGGCGGCAAGTAGCAACGAAGCGGCCTCCTTCTTGGGAGGTTAACGCATTTGATGGGGCAGTTCAGATGAAGGCCCCCATACTAGTGAGGAGCGCTGGGCAGCGTACAGGCACTCACATTTTCGAGGCTTTCCCCCCGTGCCCACCAATTGGGATTGCTCGTTTGCTGTCAGCTATCGCGGTATTTGATGCATGCCCTTTCGATGCCGAGCAGGGGTTTGTTCACTCAATACTAAGACTTAAGTGAAGCGTACATCTACCCCCCCAAGTGGTGCGGGACGATATCCATCAAGTTGGGTAAGTTGTGTTGCAGCCTGCATGGCTTGAAGGAGGCGTCACGATAATGGCACCGCCACTTTGTGTGCGAAATGAGTGGTCTCGGCTTTGAACAGTGCAATGTTGATGCGTATATTATGTGGTGGAGGTGGGAGCCGTTTCCATTTTGGTAGTAGTACAATGTAGAGGACCCATTTGCGAGGGGACTTCGCAACAGGTGTGACAAGGTTCGCGAGGACGCGCGCCAATTCGTTCCTGTCACTTACCTGGGGGAGTTGCGGTGGTACGCAGGCTGCCATTTTGGCCAGATCGGGATGCGCAGATGTTGAAGATATCACAGCAGCATTTTAAAGTACTGTACCGACATTATGTGCCCCTCACGGCGATAATTTCCTATTGTGGTTGGCCTGGAGCTTCATACGCTTCGACGGGGATGCGGCGCCAGTCGATGATGAGTCTTTTTGGCTGTTGGTAGGGCATTTTAGGTGGCTGACGAACCAGAATCGCCTATACATGCTCAACTCAGCTCGAGCGGTGGCACTGTACTCCGCAACGTCAACTTCTTCGCAATGGCAGGCAGCGCGGCACGTCGTGACGTACATTGATTAAACGAGTGCTCACCGTATTGCTTCTAAGAAGGGTCTGGGTAGTAGAATCCAGGTGTGACTTTATACGTAGATGCGGAATATGCACTCAAGGAGAAATATCGGAGATATGTTAATGGTAGGCTTTGATGTGCGCCGGTGCCTGCATATCGTCATCCACTGTTCAGAGAAACGTAGCACTCGGACATCTCTTGTCGACAGTATGGGGCCTGACACAGCCCCTTGGCTACGTCTTAAGATAGTGCTAGCGCTGGAGGAACAATCGCGCAATGCGGTAACAGCGTTAGCTGCATACCCCCGAACGCCATAACGCATTAGTGTGGTGTTTCTTCTCGATGCCAGTGGCTCTGGCAGGGCAGTATAGTGTTACGCCGTGATCGGTGCCTGCAGAAACGTCGCAGCACGTTGCCAAGGTTTGTCCAGACTCGTATATCATGAACCTAATATGCACAGATCCCTACCCGTTGATTCACTGACTTGCTAGCACAATATTTCATGATATAATAACCTTTAGGAATAACACTTTAACACTGGCAGATTTCAAGGCAATGTCAGGCATATCGGCCTATATAACATTTGTAGTGATGATCGTGTTTTCCGCGACACTTGACCTGTTCTTCGAACGTTAATCAAGCCCTGCTTGTTCTCCCCTAGGACCGGGCAATGTAACACTCGGTTCAAGTTTGCTAAGGTACCTCCGGAATTGATCGAGATGAAACGGCATGTATGTTAGGATGTTACCTAAATGCCCAGGGGTGACTTGCGTACTTGCATTCATGATCTGACTTGAACGTTACCAAGCTGCACAAGAGGACAATCTGGGCGTAACATCATGCCAATATGTAACGTTTAGACCTGGCGTTTTTTCAACATGGTGTTGCTGGGTTGCCGGTTTGATGTCTTGGGCACCCGAAATATTTCACTACTGACAGTGTTACACACTTGAAGTCGGAGTCACGGAGTACTACCTTATTCGTTGTTCACTGCAGTTCACTTTCGCACGCGGGTAGACGTACAGCATATCCCCGAGAGAGGAGGATACTGCACGACCCTCAAAAAACAAAATCGCCTCATACATACTGGAAAACCTCCTCACCAGCACATCTGCTAGTATATATAGACGGTCGCCCTGGTGGTTTGGTGCTATCCTCCCACGCTGCTATTGGTATTAGAGTGCTGATTTCATAAGTTATAAACCCAACCGTGGTGAGAGAGTGAGTTCGCTTGCAAACTCATACAAAGGGGGAGTTGCTGAGAGCGCGGAGCGTGAGTAGGCGCAACTAGACGCGAGTTGACGAGGGAATAAAGGGCCGAAGAAGAAGCGTGTGCACCCCAAAAATGCCTTTCAAGGCAAGAACCGAAGTAGGGAGGGGGTGCCTGCTGTGTCATCCCGGGTATGAGTCACGACTATTAATGAGAGGGAAAAAAGAAGGGTGGGCATGATAAGAGAAAAAAAAACGAAAAAAATGTGTTTACGTGATGACAAGTATATCCTCATACTGGCATGTACGAGCCAACACAATGGTGAACCCGACACAACCCGGAGCGTATGACTCCCCCCGGTGTTTACCTGTGGCTATTTTCACAGCCTCTTGCCCCTCTCGGGGGTGAGGTCCGGTGAGTCAGCATGCTCACGCGGCCGTGGTGGCAGCAGCTGGCCTTGCTGTTGCCACGTGAGCGACGGGTTAAATTGATGAACAATACCAGGTACGAATTATGAACGTGGAAGTGTCGAGAGCTCAAGATTTACTCTCTGCAAACCCGCGGGAAAATGAAAAAATAAAAAAGTGCCATAAAAATGGATGTGATATATGGGTTTCCCTCTTATATACCTGGTATGCTGTCTTGGTAAATGATCGAACACGCTGTTATTGACTCATTTTGTTTTAGGTTTCATCGGTCATGTACGTTATTTGCCTCTTATTTGCTTAATAACGCGCATTACGGTGCAACATGCTTTCTGCTACTGAATAACATCCTAACTTTGATGCAAATTGCGTTTCCTCTAACATCCCAACGCTTTGTTACTCCCGCATGCCACAATGAGCTGCATCATATACACTTAACATATGTTAATATACATATATGCACTGTTGCCAATATGGAGTCTAGCTAACATGATAACATCGTGTTATGCAATCGCCCGCCAGTATCGCAGCGTGTCGTCAGACAACATAATAATGCGACGTAAAAATAACAACAACTATTTCTGAGCGGTTCGTAATATTAAGTGATACCAGGTACCGTGGAGCGGTAAGTGATACGTAGTCCGAGTTGTGGCAGTTCTGCTCCATGACGCGCAAAAAGTGTTTTTTACACTTGATTACTTTATTCCACGCATATTACGGTAGCGCAGTCAAGGACGTTAATCACGGGGGTTTCTCGAGACGGTTTTTATGCGGTGCATCCGGAGTTTGTGTTTTCTCGGACCGCGAGGCTGGGTGCGCTGCGGTGAAGGAGGGTGGGTAACTATTTTGGGGGATCATAGTAAAAAGGACCATATAGTGTTACTGCAGTAATAATAGGTACAGTAGGTCCTACCTCGTATTTATTATGTTCTGCCGTACTAGGAAATGGTACATTTGGCGAACAATCCTGTGAATACTCCCAACAGCAAGCACATGAATACCCGTCATCACGTTTCCTTCGGGAGCGTGTTGCTGACGGGGAGTTTGAGGTTACCCGCCGGCCTTTGGCGGACCAGCATGTCGATTCTTGTCGCCGAACCGTTGGACACCGAGGCGTTTCTTTTTATCTGCAAATTTGTCATGAAACTTCGTTGATCTTATTTCATTCCTTTGTGTATGTTTTCGAGAACTTTGGGGGAATTCGGTTGACTGGAACAGAGACATTGTTGGGGGATTAGAGGAAGTATCGGGATGAACTCATGTGTGGGGCAGGGATAACACGCCGGTAAACAGGGTATGCCTGTGGTCTACCTATGCACAGCGTACCGGAGCCTGATAAATCGTCTGCATACTCATAGGGGTTTTTTTATTCAAATGCAAGACCTAGGTTGCTGCCATTCTGAGAGTGTTTACCGGGGGGCCTGCTTCGAGTTCGATGTGGTTCCTCCAATATCAGAGACGTGCAGTGGCTCTCCTCTCACGGAGCACACAGCAGAAGGTTACGATGTTATTCGGCGGAACGATATCGAGGTGAAGAGGGCGTGATATACAGCGACTGAAGGTTTTATCTGAATGCTCTCATGTGTTGATCTTGTTCCCTTCCCACAGTTGCTGTTTCGCTATATGTTTGGAGACCTATACTGGAATCGTGAGCGAGACATTTGATCTTTGGTATTGCCGTTTTGCCTTGCTCGGCAATACTCTGTGATGGGGTTTAGGAGTGCCGCATAGCCTTGGCAGTTGTTCCTGATGCAACAAGAGACCATCGTTCTACCCTGGTCACGAGCATGAATTCTCCACGGGATTTCAGAGTTGCCGTTCTACCTTGCAAGCTGAGGTAGCTCATCAGGAGACCTGCTATCTCTCTCACCGAGCAGGGGGGGCACAAGAACTTCGGAGACGCGTCTGTACCGGGAGGGATTTCAGCGCGTAAAACACACACCGAAGATGGGATGAATTGATGGCTTCGTGCCCGCCCCAACGACTCCACTGCTGGTTTGTAGCGGTGATGTTCCTCCACCATCACCGCCGCGTCTCCTAGAGACGAAGAATGATTGCACAATGGTTACGAACTTCAGATGGTTGGAACGACGAGAGTGGAGACCAGGGCGATCAGCCAGTGAGCGGCAGAGGACCTACTCCGTGTGATCGACCCCGATGCAGGAAGCCGCATGATCCATGCACTACTGACCGGATCGGCTTGCTCGGGAGGAAGAGCAAGGACCCAACAACAGCATAAAGTACGCTCCACCCTTGCCAAGGAAGCTGAGATGCCTTTGGAGCTGTATGGACTCGAAGCTAGTTTTTTTTCCGAAAAGTCTGCGTTGTTTGTGGTTGGGGACTGAATGGCTGCTTACGTCATGTTCGAGAAAGAGATTGATACAGTCAACTATTAATAGTAGAACTACCGTGACCGTAACCGAAACCGTACCCCTAAGCCGATCAGAGCAGTCTGAGCCCTGGACCTACGCCAATCAGACCATATCTCGAACAAGTGATAACCTCAACGGGGGAGCTATGGACCACATATAAACGTTTCGGAGGTTTATAGCCCGTAGTTTGAGAGATTGGTCGATAGTTTCGACGTGTCTGAGGGCAGTATTGCCGAGAAGCATACTTCACGAGTTCACGTTGAGAGAAAGAGACAAAGTGAGAAGGGGAGCAACGTCATGGGAAAGGTAGGCAACTGTGTCGTCGTCACTGTTCAACTATTGTCGTCATCACTGCGTATAGATAGCCCACTTCAGGCCAGCAGCGGTAGGCATATATATCCTCGGTGTAACATGACGGCAGTATGTGCCGGCGGGTTGACATGTCGTCCACGCAGCATGGCTGACCATGGCTGACTGTATTATACCTGGTAAAGGTCAGCATAACGTGCGAGAAGCATGACTGGCGAAGTTCAAGCGCGGAGTTTGGTCTAATTTGTGGCGTACTTGACTGTATCCGAGCTCTCACCTCTCCGTGTGATACTGGGTTGCGGTGGGGCCAGAAAACCTTAGGGTGATTGAGTGCCGGACAGGAGAGGTTGCCTGAACTTTCATTTCTGCCCTTCATTGTTGTTGCGGTTGTTGCTGATATCACATGAAACCACTATACCTTTCTTTGCGGCCACCGATCGGTGTCTCGATGGCGAGCACATCGAGGGTTTGTCCCGATGCGCCCAACCATAACAAAGCATATAGTGAAAGTGACGTGAGTTCGTATAACTATTATCTTAGCGTCGGCGGTCACGATGCATCTGCCGTCATTGTAAAAAAAATCGGGTCGCTTGAGCTTCGGGCGGAATCAAACGAGGGAAGCGACCAGACCTCCACGATGAGTATGGGGTGATGCGTTTGTTATTGTCTCCAGCTGGAAATAGTTGATTTCAAGATATTTGGAGGGTTGACGTCGATCACGCACGGGCCAACCGGTCGAGAAACGACCGGGATCGGCGTCGAGTAGGCGGCGGCTTATTGCCATCTATCTTCCTGTCTATGTTGAACCGCGTTCGTATAGGGTTCGTATAGGGTTAGCTACAGCAGTCGTCGGTCGGAGATAGAGGGATAGCCACGAATGCGCGCATGAAACTCGAAGAACGATTGAATGCCATTCGACACGAGCGTAGGGACCGAAATATTTCCACGTGTTTTGACAAGAAAAAAGAGAACGAGCGAGCGCGAGCCGAACGAGCGGTGTGCCAGCCCAAAATACCCTGCCCCGGCTGGTAAGAGTGCCAACAGTGTCCGGCAGTGGGCGAACCACTACTTGTCCGAATGATCGAACGATCAATCGTCTCCCGTCTGCGATTGATTCCGAGATATCGATTGAGAGGTACGGTTGAATCAGGTAAATCGTCCACGATTCACCGGCCGGCTTACACTGGAAGCAAGTACGGTACGCCCCCCCCAAAGGATGGACTACGAAGTTATGACGATTTTGTTTGACGAGTATTGC
>JBBMHQ010068964.1:0-13328 GCA_037834295.1 Postelsia palmaeformis
GTGTGATCTCCTATGCATTGTTTTACTCTTTTGTACCGGGTTAAGTTCGACGATGATCTCTTCTTTGTTTTTCGCAGAAGAGAACCTCGCGCAACTATCTTCTTCGTGTTGAGTGTTGAATGGTTGTGGAAGCCCTCGTTCTTATTGTATTGGGAACAACAAGCAGGCTCCGCTTGCCGTCCTGCTACATGCGTTTTTTCGCCATTGATGCTCCGCCTGCTTTTATAGCTGTACGCCAATGACCAATGATCCATTCATGCCGAACGGCACAGCAGCGTATACCGTTTTTACATGTAATTTATGGTGTGCGCCTTGCGACGCTTGTGATTCCGTGTGATGGTTTTGTGGCGATGTGCCGGCCGGCGCGCACTCGAAAATCACGTTTTTTTCCCATAAGGGTGCGAACATGGCGTAAAAAAACAATTTCTGTGGAGTAACCGACTGGAAAGTTATCGGTTTTGGTTTTGGTTATTTGCGTTAAATAACCGATAACCGAAGACATTATTCGGTCGTTTATCCAATAACCGACCGAACCCGAAAGGGGCTTCGGTGCCCAACACTGGCCAATCAGAATGCGTAAATAGCCCAGCTTGAGAAGATTCAGATTTTTTCTGTCTCTGGGCACCCACTATTGATAAAATGAGTAAAATTGCGAGCCGTGGATGCACCCTGATAGTGAATCTTTCCGGGTTTTTTGGCCGTGTTGCCTGAAGTCGACCACCCGACCTGAACCCTATAATAACCCTAACGCTATGGGATTATCAGTGCTTGGATGTTATGGATTGTGAAATATCAAGCCGGCTCGGACGGTGGGCTTGGAAAGGCTCTAGGCTGATTTGGCCGGCTCGGGATGCTGTGACCTGGAAAAACTCCATTAATAGGTTGGTTGGGCCGCCTACGAAACACCCTTTGGACAATCAGAGTGCTTAAATAGCCTACCTTTGGAAGGTTCACTATCTGGGGGCAACCACTTTAGAAAAGTGCTGCACGCGAAGAACAAGGGTTTCCACACAAGTAATAAGGATTCTTCTGTCAGCGCGGGTAGAGGACAACTACCTTATGGTGCATACCAATTCGGACGGAAATATAAGGACCTTTCGGTATTTCGGACTTTAAATACGCCTCAAGTTTCCAGGGCTTTACTCGGGCCCGAATGATTAATTATCGTCTCGAGACGGTATAAAAATATCGTCTCGAGACGGTAAAAGAAGGGGTATTTGAAGCACGGGACGGTACAGGACAGGATTAAACAGGAAAATTTGGACGGGATTGAGATACCACGGGATTTTACGGGACGAAACATGCACGGTACTCCACGGCACAGGATAAAGACAACACGGGATTGTACGAGTATGTATATTGTTTTGTGTGCAGGCCATAAAGGATTGGCGCCCGTGTTTTGTTTTGTCTGGGCGGCGTGTCGGCGTGTCTCACCAGGGAGTGCGTTCGTGTCGTTTTTAATCGTACTGTTTTTTTTCATTGCAATAAAACTTTTTGGAAACATATCCGGCGGATAGTTTTTGTTGTACGTGAAGCGAAAGTATTTAATGTCTAATGTCTCATAGGAAATGTTAGTGTAAAAAAGTTCTGGAATGAATTACCCAATTTCACTATTAATAGCAAGTGTTTACAGGCAAGGTTCTCGTAAGCACGAATTCCCGCCATTGAGTTGAGCACGTTCAACCGCTGAGCTTAACGTACATCGAAATTCCTGGCTGTACCAGAAACCGCGAGATAAATCCCGCGGGACTGGTTTGGACGGGATTTGGGAAGTATCAAATTACACGGGTTTGCACTGGACGGGACACGTATTTCACAGGATTTGCCCAAATTTCAAGGGGCTAGTTTGCACAGGATCGGGATTCTAAAGAAAAGCGCGGAACGGGATCGATATCGTGAACTGCACACCCCGGACAGCTCATGAGCTATAGCTCATCTATCGTATGTAGCTCAAGCTTCGAAAACATGTGCAGATGAGCAACCGCCTACATCTCAAGCGGGGGGAAACACGTGTAGTCCCTATAGCTCATCTCGGGGGCAGATTGGCTAAATAGCTCATATAGCTCCTGTAGCTCAGCCTGGGAAAATTTGTGTATATGAACAACCGCCTATAGCTCAAGCCTTCAAAACATGTCTTAATGAGCTACCGCCTATAGCTCAAGCCGGGGGAAACATGTGTAGCTCCTATAGCTCATCTCGGCGGCAGATGAGCTAGATCATGTAGCTCCTATAGCTCAGCCTGTGAAAATGTGTGTGGATGAGCCGTCTTCTATAACACAACCCTTTCAAAATATGTGCAGATGAGCTACCACCTATAGCCAAGTCTTCAGAACATACGCAGATGAGCTATCGCCTATATAGCTCAAGCAGGGGGGACATGGGCAGATTATGAGCTATCGCCTATAGCTCACTCCTAGAGAACGCAGTCATAGCTACTGCACGTAGCTCATCGTAGATCTTTCTCGGCAACACAGGAGTGCAAGATAAGTAGCTGAAAAAGTCCATCCTCCGAGACAAGTGCGTGTGTGTAGTAGTAACATGGGTTCGGCCTGGGTTTGATCGTTGTCCTCATCCACTTCGATGATGTTGTTCGTGGTGTCCATCTCCATCGATTCATCGCTGCCCGCCGCCAGCCTAGTCTACGGCCGAAGCGCGCTATGCTACCCCGGGTCGTGGGCATGCTGGAGGCGTTGCTGTGTGTGGTTTCGGTGTTGTGTTCTGTGCGAGCGCCTCTTGTGGTGTGGATAGTGACAGCTGACAGCCGCTCTAAAAAATGATGTTGTCCGAAGACGGAATTCAAATTATGTTGGGTGTCGACCTATCGTCAGGTATCTTCAGAACAGAAGCAGATCCGATCTCATACCAACTGTACCTGGTATGTGCCAAAAAAAAATGTTTGTTTCGTCTGTGTTGATATCGTTCTATTCTGCGTAGTTGTATAATTGGTCACCTATACAGCTCATGAGCCAGCTCATCTATCCCCTGTATATAGCTCAAGCCTTGAGAACATGTGCAGATGAGCTATCGCCTATAGCTCAAGCTTTAAAAAGTTGCGAAGATGAGCTACCGCCTTTTGGGAAAATGTGCGCAAGATGAGCTATCGGCTAAACCTCAAGCTTTGAAAACATGTGCAGATGAGCTACCGCCTATAGCTCGTATCGGGGGTAGATGCGCTAGCTCATGTAGCTATAGCTAACTCTGGACATATATGTGCAGATGAGCTATCCTCTATAGCTCGAGCTTGGAAAACGTGTACCCTCCCATGGCCCAAGCCGGGAAAACATGTGTAGCTCACGAAGCCCACCTATGAGCTACCGTGAGCTGATCTGTCCGAGGTGTGAAACCTTTCCACTGGATGGATCAGTTCGGGCTGTAACGGGGTTTTCAAAATTCAAGGAGATCACGGGATTATCCCGTGGAATCCTGCGGTATTTTCACGACGGGAAAAATCCCTAAGAAGGCCCTGTAAATTCCCCTCCAGAGTGGCAATAGGCAACAGGCTATATAAGCTCAAGGTTAGACAAGGATGGTATCACAGAAAGATTGTAAGGCTTACTCAGATCAGGCGATTATTGTTGGCTGGCCTATCAGTTGCCAGTTTTGGTTTTACGTATGTATGTCAAGAAATACGTCATGAGCACAAGACGGAAACCCACGAAAGTTGACTGTCGGGATGAAGGGGAGGCTTTTTTTTGTGTCGTTCTTTAGAGTGTCTCCACCGTGTTCTTGAAAGGTTATTTACCGTGCGATACCAACATGAGCCACGATACGCACAACAAAAAGCGATAACAGATAATAGAGATAAAGGGCAATGAGGACCGGTCCTGAGGGCCGATCCTAACGAGCCAAAAAAAAAACGAACAGACTTTCTCTTTCTCGTAAAAAACAGCAGGTTGAGTTCAGTTCTAAGGGCCCATCTTAACGATAATTATTTTTGTGATACCCCGTCAATATATTTTTCGTTTGATTTGATTTGCATCTGATCGGTCGAGAAGTGAATAACCAAGCAAGCATTTTGACTTCGATTAGAATAAAACGAAAAAACACGAATCCGACAAGAAATATTCTGGGACCTGTTTTTCTCTTCGCTCTATTCGATCTGGGGAGTTTGTCCAACTCGACGTGGCATGTTCCTGAATTCAAAGCAAGCCAAGCGAACTTGAGCCGTGTCGTCGACTGCTTCACAGGTGAGATCCATTATTCCCGAGAGACGGGGCCACCGGAGCAGCTGCAGCGTGAGGTCCAACGGCCCCTAGTACATAGTAGACCATCCGCGGCGCCTAAAAAAAGTGCAGGGCCGTCGCACACCCAGTTTGTCATTCTTCTTTGCCTCGCAAACCACACTATTACACTATTAATAGCACCAACCAGGTCACGACTTCGCTCAGAAGTTCGATCGCTGTATCCCCGTCGCTGCTGCCTGCGTGGGGCTTCGGGACTGTGCCAGCCACCCAAGACGCCCCAAGAGCGATAGCCTCTTCGGCAGTGCCGGCAGAAACAATCGGCCGCTGACCGCGGCGCCCCGGGGAGGACGCGGGCCGTCGCTCCACTCGTTGGTTGCCCTCTGGTGTTAGTTGATCCTTGTGCGTGATTCGATCTCAAATATATATGTTATTCCTCGATAGGACCCGAAGGTTTTTTTTTTCCACGAAATTATATTCAAATCCAAACGAATATATGTTCTGCTTATTCGATTCGCATCAAAAAGGTTTGTCGTTCAAGACAGGCCCTAACGAGAAAGAAAAACGAAATAAAAAGAAGCCGAGTCGAATTTGTACCGGTACAACTTTTCAGGTTGACTCAGCCACCACAGTGTGTGATTCCCGGCGATAGTGCTCGACAACCAAAGCGTGGATAGACACAACTCGCACACGCGAGGCACCCTCCTCAGCAGGCGGTTCTCGTGGTCCAACTAAAGAGTGCTCTATTATAGAAGTTGTGTATCGGCCATTGTTGTTCGGTGGCAGACATTCGAATGTTGAGTGGAATTCATGTCGGAAAATTTACCGCCACAACCGCTTCCTGATCCCCCGGTTTCTTGTTATTAATAGGGCACCCCTTGGTCATACCCTCCCCGTATATATATGCTCGCACTGTCAGCAGGCAAGCCGCGAGGCAGCCATATGCACTAGCCCGGCCATCGTGCGCTTGCCAACTGGTCGTAAAACTTTATCGGGACTTCATCCCAGCGCTTCGAGCTCCTCCTATGTTCCTTTCCGACCCTCAGCAACCCATATTTCGCTAATTTGGCAGCCAATTTCGTAAAAAATAAGTGCCCTGGGACTTGAAAAACGAAAAATGGAAACGGAGGTATCGAAATTTTTTACTTCGAATAGTTTGAACTTTGAGCTTGGCCAGTAGAACTCACGCGCTCTTTGGTGTGCTCTTCGTTTTTTTACATCGTTTTTTTTTCCTCGTTATAGGACCGGCCCTGACGGCTGGCGAATGCATATATATAGCACTCAACTTATGGGGAGGAAGACAATCGGGTAAGTCTGAGCAGTGAACCTACCCGAGCTACTGCCTACTACCTGGTATGGCCGAGCGACTCGCTTGAAGCGAGGCAAGCATCACGGCGATGGTGGCCACACGCATCACGACGATGATAGCCCGACCCAGGTTTCAACTGCCCGCTATGCTGACAGGACCACCCTCCCCCCCCCGCCCCTCTCTCCTTCACCCCCGGTTGCATTGGTGTCGATGTGGCCCGTTTCACCGTTTCAACTTCGGAGTGTCGCACTGCTACTCTGCTCATCTCCATGCCATGCCGTCCCAGCGGCGAAGGTCACCGCTCCGTCCTCGACCCGGCTGCAGCATCTGCCGAGCTTCTGTTGTCCTGCTACGCGCCGTCATTCGGGTTTGATGTTGAACACCTCCCGCAGATCGCTCTCCAGACACCACCCCCATCCACTCCTCCTGTCCTCCGGTGTATGGCCCTTGCCCCCTAGGAAGTCCCCAAACATCACCCTCGCTCTTCGGCAGGGGTTCCTCTCCTATACATACCGCGGGTGCCCCGAAAACAAATATACGCCGTCTGCCAACTGTCTGTCTCCTGGAGGCTCTCGAATGCCTCCCTTATCTTGACTACTACTGGTAACCGTATTAATTAGGACCTACGGTAAAGACAAAAACCTATATATTTACCCATGTTTAACAACAATATTTGGTCCTATTTACTATGGTTCCCCCAAATAGGGCGTCGGGGTAGGATAAGGGTGGGCCCGTCGTTCTCCTTTTCCCACCAACCGAGGTGTCGCAGCAACAGGGAGTGGTGGGTATGTCGTAGCTTGTCGTGGTGAGCCTTGCTCGGGTTCCACGTGGCGCACCCGCAGAGCAGGGTTTTGACAACCACCCTTCAGTCGCAAACGCACGCCCCGGCGGTCATGACCTTCGCTTCCATTATTTATGATACCGCCGGGAGCATGGCCAGGCGAGGCGGCGGGTGAAAAGGGGTAGGGGGATAGAGCTGTGACCTGCAGGCGCGAAGGGGGTGGTAAAAGGAAAATCCGAAACCAGAAATCAGCCTTATTTTCACTTTTCAGCCGACACCGAAAAATACAGGGCTGTTTGATGGGACCCAATCATGGCAATCGTGAGCCTTCTCAACTTGTTCATCGTTTGGGGATTTGAGCTACGGTAGAGAGAAACGTAGTGAGAGGGGGGGGGATGACGGGAATTATAGACGCAGCGCGATCTCGCCATTGAGGTCGCTGCCTTTGATGGTGACAGCAGTCCCGGCGAGTACACCCCAACTAGATGCTGATGTTCGCAAATTACAGTGCTGTACCTATTTCAAGACCGCACCGATTTTTTTGTAGGTTTCCTCTGTCTCACAGTCTGTGACCACAGAATCAGTACCTCTCTAGGATAAGGAATCAGGACGGACACGGGGTGTACTGATGAAGTTGGGTAGAAAGGACGATTTAATGTGAAGACAACAACAACAACAACAACAACCGTGACAATCCTGAATACCAAAAACGTGGTATCATCTCTAGAATGGTCTTCCCTTTTACTTTATTAAAATATTCTAGTGCTTACATCGCACTCCGACAATGTTAATGTTTCGAACACGTTCTATTAATAGTCAAATGCTTTGTGCCTGATTCGACCTAGTCTCGATATTTGAGGTTACATCCCACACTTATTCGATCATATTTTTTTCTGGCTCCGGTCGACGAGTGGGACCAGGGTGCTCGGTGGGCCCTGCCGGCGGCTAGGGGTCGTTCCGATCTGGAAGAAACAACTGACTCTCCGTGGCATTTGGGCATGACAAGATGTCACGATTCTTGGCACTTCATTCCTAACGAAAATAGCTGACGATTTTCGTTTTATGTCATGTTTCGTGATATTTTCAAATTATATAAAATTCAAAAATTAACGTCGAAGGATCTTTGCGGATGGGTCCAATTCTTCCAGATGGGGCCGAACTGACCCGGCCCGACCGCGCCCGGCCTAGCCCATGCCTGGCCCAGCCCGCGATATTTTCGTATCACGGGCCAAAGCCCGACCCATCTGTGATATTCCAATCTCACGTGCCGTCGGCCCGACCCGGCCTGCGAGATTTCGTTTTCACTGGTCATCCGCCCAGCTTGGCCCGTGAGATTCCCAGAATAATATCGTCCTTTTTCCACGATGTGTCTTCTCCTCCTCGAGATTTCGAGGCCGCAACGTGTCCGTTAGCCGACACCCAGCGGTTTCTTTGGGCAGCCGCTGGCTGTCGACGAACGGCATGCGAAGCAGAGTCTGCCATGCCCCTATACCGGTCTTCGGTTATCGTCGGTGCCGCGTGGATCACGTAGTGCCTTGATCAGGCGTTTTTCGAGCCACGACAACACGTGTCACGAGTGATTATTTTGATATTATTCATGAAAAGGCTAGAAAAAATGGCGTTATGGTTCTTGAGGCTTTTGCCGTGAATTGTGACGTGAAGAATCACTATTCATGGCAGAATCGTCAAGAATCGCGATTTCGCTTGTTGTTCGTTCGGATTGGCCTGTATATACATATCCAGGTCCAGTTTGGAGGACTCAGGTCTGGGTGGGATCAGCGTTTGCCAAGCGGAAGCAGGGTACCCTATGTGTGTTTAGGGGTGGTGTGTGTTTTGACGTTTTGACCATTAAAACCCCGCGGAAAATCAGTTACTAGCCCTTGACCAATGGAAGCGAACTGCCGGATACCAGGCACTGGTAAGAGGTATAGCAGTGACATTTCAAAATTCCAAAGTGCTTGCCTGCTTTCTTTCGCAGGATGGATAACTACTACTCGATGACTTACTCAGGATATTATGTTTCGCAACGACGACATTGCTATTTTCTCGGAAGCGGTGAGGATGTGGCTTGCAGGGTTGCTTTTGATGAATGACAAACCGACAGTTCAATCCCACACCGAGACAAAAGTAGTTACTGTTTATTCTGCTCTTCCCCTTATGGCCCTAATTGTACATATACACTTCTACCACCAGGTATATAACGACCTCTTATCCTCGCCCTCTTCTCGTTGTGTTCAGAGAAAACAAATCCCCGAGCCTCCCAAGAGAGGCTCACCCATTGCCCCTGCTCCCCGCCAAAAACGATACGAGGAGACCATTGTTCGATCCCTTGGCCCCACCACCCCTAAGTTCCCCCTTCGCTAAAAATAGAATATTGGACCTTGACGCGCCCGCCCAAAGCGGTCTCCTTAGTATGATACCTGGTACGTACCTGGTACTACTACTATTACGGTGGACCTTATAGTAGATAGGACCAAATGCTGTTGGTAAAAATAGCCAAATATATAGGTTTTTGTGTGTACCGTAAGTCCTGTTTACTATGCCCCCCGGTAATAGTAGGTATTAATAGCAGCTTTGCTCCCCACTGCGAGAGGGGTACACTCTCTTTATTTATTTATTTATTTTCGTAGTCGGTAGTTATCTGGCCACGGGGGTTAGCACTGCCACCGCTCGCCGCCTGTGGTCTATTTTACTTTTACGTCGATTTGCGCGTCGAATTATTGTGTGTTCAACTAGCGTGGATGGAACCACTTTGACCACAATGTGCATGGGGATTATTGTGTGCTTAATCCACGTGGATGGGACCAATTTGATCATATGCGGTCCTCAACAACAGTCGGGTCGAACCTGGAACTTGTCCCGATGGAGGGATCCGGGGAAAGCAAGCCACTATCAAAACTTCAACTTGACGAGGGGCACCGCGGTTGTCAAAAATATCTAAGAAATGAAGCTAATCATAAAAGAAATGGCCATCATACAAGCAGCAGTGTATATTTATGTGTGTTCAGGTCAATGCCCAGCTACCCTCCCCAAGTCCCACGCTGTATTTTTGTGTCGTGTAGGTCGACGCCAACCTAACCAGCCCAATTCCCACGCAACCTTTGTGTTTTGTATTGTTCAGGTCCACGCCCATCGAACCTCAGCAAGTCCCAGGTCACTGCACGCCGAAAATTAGCGCGAGTCCTCGCAACGTTTATGGGTTGTGATGTTCAGGTCAGCGCCCGCCCAAAAAGCTCCACAAGCCCTGCGCAACGTTTTCATGCCATGCGAACACACGAAACCGCAGCAGGATACACAGCACAGTAGTACCAGAGCCTCCTTTTTGTTGACTCCCTATATACGCAAACTGCATGCGGTTGACGCGAGCAGCTATTATTACCTCGTCACTGTCGCCCGCCCGAGAGATTCGCAAAACATTACATATATTTTATACAAAGCATAAACACCAGGTATGACACAGTTGAATCGCACCCTCTCTTGGCTTTTGCAGTGGACTGCGACAACTACATGACCACAGCAAAAGCCCAAGCTGCGCGCGTTCCCCGACGAGGTGCTGACGACGGCATTTCGGGTGGTGTACCAGGTATATATCATACCCTCGCCCAACTCCAACACTGACCCTGCTCTTATTCCCAGAGTTTTATCCTCGAACCGGGGCAAAACGAGAGGCGACCGACGCACAGCTGTATCACAGTAGTACGTTTAACTTACGCACAGGACTTGAGTATATACGTGTGCTGTATCTGAGCTCGTTCGGCGCCCCATCATTGCCATACAGGTAGTACATTTGTACATACATCCCGGATTCAAGCATTCAAACGGACGGTGTTTTACTGGCTACGGCGCCAACCGAGACGAATCGGCACTCGCCGTCGCTCGGTCGATCGCGCCGTCGCTGTTGTGGTTATTATTAAGGCTTATCAGGGTATTTTGGCGGGATGGTGACGGCGGGACGGGACGGACGGTAAAGCCGTCAAAATGGTCCCGTCGTCCCGCCGACAATTTTCCTAGCCGTTGTCACTCACCGCCCCGTCCCGCCGATCAAATCTCTCCCCTTGGAAATTAATGTCTCCTCCCGTCGTAGCACCCTAAAATTACCGTCCCGTCCCGATAATTAAATATCTCCCGATGGAAATTATCGTCCCATCTCGCCGATAACATATCTCCTGTTGGAAATTACCGTCCCGTCCCGTCGTGGCACCCTAAAATGGCCGTCCCGTCCCGCCGATAACATTTCTCCCGTTGGAAATTACCGCCCCGTCCCGTCGTGACACCGTGAATTTACCGTTCCGCCCCGCCGATAAAATCTCTCCCGATGGAGATATCGTCCCGTCCCGTCGTGACACCGTAAATTTACTGTCTCGTCCCGTCATCAAAAACTGCGCCGATGTCACATACAGCCCCCTCCCGCCGACACAATTTTCTTCTTCGCGTCCTAGATACAGTCGTGGTCGTCTGTTCCCGTTCATTCTCATCACGAATTACGGAAATACTTACAAATTTATGAGTCATACAATAATTCAGTACTAATTCCTATACAAATACATGCCATCATACCTAAATTTGTGCGCAATCCCCATACTATAAATAGAATATAGAAAAGGCGTACTATTTTTTTTTTATTCCATCATCACTTTCACTTTCCAGCCTAACTCGTAGGAGGTTTTACTCTCGACGACCTTCTGGACAAGCCGTGGACACAGGTGTCTACCCTTTTCCCCCCCGGTACGTGCCTTTATTTTTCGTAGCGCATAGGGTTCAGCATTCCCACTGCTCGTCAATTTTCATCGAATGTAGCTAACTCACGTTCTCGCGCTTTCCGCTGATCAATTTCTTCAATGCAAGAAAAATCCCCTGAGCATGCACTCGGTGGGACTTGAACCCACGAAAATGATTTTGATAGGTGCGCGGACTACCTACCAAGCCACCGGGGACGTCGGCTATGCAGCTTGCACAATTGAGTATTAGCTACTTAATTAATCAGTCGAACTCACAGCTGACGTACTCCATCATCTCAATACCTTCATATCTCACGGGCGGGTTCGGTCGACCAGCAGCGGAACTGGCATCACCACCGCCGCTCTGCCGCCACCACCTCCACCACCTATCCTCCACCTACCTCCACTACCACCTGTCCTCCGCCTACCTCCACTACCACCAGCAACACAGCCCAAAAGCACACAACCTTCAGAACAGCCACCAGCTGGCACCGCAACAACAGTGCGGGGGGCAGGGGTGAAAAGGAATCAAAAGACGTCGCCCGTATGGCAACACTTTTCGGAGTTTGAGCCACCGATCGGGAAGAAAAACGTCGAGTGCACTATTGTGGTCACGAAGTTAGTTGCCTCGAGACACGACAGGGCTCCCTGCGCGCAATCAGCAGTGCGGAAAGCTCTGCACGTACAACCGCGCCGACCTTGCAGCGAGGACGAGGATAATATACAAAGTTTTGTCCCGCCCCGCCGAGGGAAAAATTTATATCGTCCCGCCCCTACGAGAATAAAATATTTGCCGTCCCGTCCCGCCGAGGGGAAAAATATTTACCGCCCCGTCCCGTCGTGGGAATATCCCCCGTTGAGTTTTACCGTCCTGTCCCGTCGAGAAATTATGCATCCGCTGTCCTGGCTCGTTCCGCCCCTCCAACATTTTATGGCCTCATTTTACCGTCCCGTTTTCATTTTTTCCCCCGCCAAGCAAGTAAAACCTGTACCGTCCCGTCACAATTCTCAGTCACTACTGCTGTGATAGCCTTGGTTATTATTAATGTTCATTAATGCTTTTATTGTAAATATCAGTGTTACTATAATGCTATAATTGTATTTGCCCTCTGATAATGCCTCAGCTCGAATATGCCAGGTCTCGTGTGCATGGGAAGCTGGAGTGGGCAGAACTCCTGCTACGTACTGATGTACGTGGGTCAGAAACGGAAAAAGGTCGATAGAGAAGGTAGGGGGTAGAAGGGGGTTTTGATGGGGAGTGGCGCGGCGTTTTACGGGGGGGGGGCGGCGGGGGGAAAAGGGGGGTCTGAAGGTTAGGGTGGTAGAAGGGAGTTCTGGTGGGGTGGGGGGTCGGAAAGGAGACACGGGTCGCATCCAGTACACTGGGCGCGGGCATGCAAACAACATACTTCCCAATAAATATACCGTGCCTGGATCGAGAAGGGGAGGGGGGCGAATTCTCGAAAAAAAAAGGGTAAAATAATGTGAACTCGGGGAAGGGTCGACGGCGATACCACCCGTGAGTCGAAGAAGATGACGGGGCAGAATTTTCCTGGAAAAAACATGGACTCGGGGGAGGGTTGACAGGGACTCGAAGCAATAGAATAAGGCTAAAATATTTAACAGCAAGCAAGGGAGCATCAGTTTCTGCCAGTGGGTGAGCCCCACAACTAACTGATGGGGCAGCGCAGCGGCTTCGAGGATAGGAGTAGTCGGAGGCGGGGAGAAGGGAGGGCGGAGGGGGTTGGGGGACGGCGTACTCGTGTGCTGCTGGCCTCAGATCGTTTTCCCACGGACCACGCATCCCTTTCGAGACGGAGCACCGTTCGTACTCCTACTTGGGGGGGGCGCGGTAAGCATTGAACAGGAGGACTTGGGTCAGTCAGATACCGTTACGTATCGGTGCAACTGTTAGCAGTATAAGATTATTGACCATGGAGGTAAAGCAGTGCGCAGAATGAATAGATGTCAAAGTGGTAATCGCGTCAGAGGGCGGTCTTTCAAAATAAAGCACGAATACCAAGTATAAATTCGCCAAAGAGAGACCCCGCGAGTAATATCGGTACTGCAAGTATCTCATACGAAGTATTATTAGTGAGAACCAGGGACCTGATAAAGTAATAGGGCCTTAGAATATTGACGCAACAGCAGTTGCCTTTTGCATCAAAGCTGAAAGCTGCAGCAACTGAGACGACGTGCGGAGTCTGGAGGGAGTGGAGCGATCCCTTTTGATGCTGTCGTGCCATATACTCAGTATTTCAAGGTTTGATACTGCGAGTACAGGGAGCCTAACAATATACTCGTACTCGTACCGCCCCAGCATACTGACAGCAGTATAC
>JBBMHQ010068975.1:0-15025 GCA_037834295.1 Postelsia palmaeformis
AGGTGGTGGATTATTACCCCGACTCTCCCCCTTGCTGTCGCTCCTGTACCTTACTCTGTGCCTGTCTCGTTTCAATTCCCTGTGGTTTGCCCACGAAACGCCTGTGGGCAGGCCAGAAAATCCGACCTCACCCTCCTTTTACCTGGCGTTGTCGCATCTGCCACGTGTGTTTGTTGCTTGTCCAGGTGTCGGTAGCTAGCGGCGAGGTGACGGAGGCGTTACTGTCGACATTTGAGGTAGTCGTCATGATAGACGCCTCCCTCAAGGAGCAGCTTCGGGTCAACGATATCTGTCACAGCAAGGGGGTATGCTACATCTCATGCGACGCCAGGGGAGTCTTCGCCTACGCCTTCTGCGATTTTGGCGATGCTTTTGTGGTGTCCGATGTCGACGGCAATCAGGCCGCCTCCTGTGTCGTTTCGTCGGTAACGAAGGATGCCGTCGGTCTTGTAACGGTCATGGACGACCAGCGGCACAACCTCGCCACGGGGGACGTGGTGACCTTCAACTCCACCCAGGGCATGACCGAGGTGTGTCTTCGTGTGTGTTTCGTTGCTCTATTTTTGTGGAGGTTATGTTATACCGCTTTGGACGAATATTTTAGAACCGTTATGTATCGATATTCATTCCCCAACGTCACTTATATTTCAGGCGAAAGCGTTATGAGTGGTATGTTTGAGACTTATCCGAAGCGGAGCCCCAAGGACACGGGGGGGTGATTTTCTCGTCGAAAATTCTGTCATTTATGTAGCTGCTAGAAATACCAGGTTCGCGTATGTATGTATGTTCTTTCACGTCGCGTGCGCCACCGGCAACTCCACCAAGGGCATGGTGGAGGTATTATATATAGGCCTTCTTGTCTTGGTGCCTAGCGTCAGGGTTTGCGTTGTTGGTGTTGACGTTAGCCGTAAAAGGTGTTGGCGTTGACGTTAGCTTGAAGATTTTTTGGCGTTAGCCTTAGCGTTAGCACCCATGTAACAGGAGGAAACCATGACCATCGTGTGCACGCTATACTGCTACCGTATCCAAACGGTTCCCCACGTCTCCCTGTGTCTACTGTATATATAAATGGCCCACGCATATCGCTTACACTAACTGAAGTGTGATGCTGTGTTTTAATTTTTTGAGTCTGATGAGCTTGTTTTTCCTGGACTGACCCGGCTTGGTGCTTCCACTGCCTGATGACGTAACTCCCTGGTGCTGCCGCTTGCCGCTGCCTGGTTATGACACTGACAGCTGGAGGGGCGCGAGTTCACCATCACCGAAAAGGGCCCGTTCAGCTTCGAAATTGACTGCGACACCTCCGAGTGCGGAACGTTCGTGTCGGGCTACGTCAACCAGGTGTGATGCTGCGGGTTTTTAATCTGCTCTAGAGGCGCTTGTTGTACGTGCTATGTCAACCAGGTGTCACGTGATGGTGTGATTATACGGGTTTGCTGTCTACTCTTGAGGCGTGTACGTCCACCGAGTGTGATGTGATGTTGTCATGCCGCGGGTTTCCAGCTGAGACTAGCGGCGTTCGTGGCACAGTTTCGCGTAGCTGGTGTCAACGAATGAAGCGCTGAGGTTGCGGCTATAGCAATATCACTGAACCATAGCAGAAACAGTATGTAGTCGCGTTTGCATTCGTTATTGCTCTGGCGGCTTCCGTGACGCATAGCGGCATATCATGTGAATATAATTGAAACATGAAGCGCTGCTATGCATCGGCTATGCATCGGCTATGCATGGGTCGCGTCCGAATGCGGCAGGTGAAAAAACCGGCGACGATGTCCTTCCTCCCCTTGAGAGAGGCCCTGTCTACGCCGGAACCCTTCATGGAAACCGACTTCGCTAAGATCGGACGGCCGGGAGTGCTGCACCAGGCTTTCCAAGGACTGGATAAGGTGAACGTTTTGTTTCGGGAGTCGTTCGTGCAGTGGTAAGCATAAACTTGCGTTCAAACAAAACTCCTGTTGAAAGTAACTCTAAGGTTGAAAATTGACAATATAATGTTGCGATCACAGCAACTGCAACTGCGTGATTGGAGGATATTATAGCATTGGTGTCCGAGTTACAGTGGTTGAAGGCAAGGACCCGTACGGCACGGCACGAGGGCGGCTGGTAATCCTATTAATAGGGCGCTTACGCTGCTTTATTGCTCCTAGACGTTCGATAGTAGCAAAGAAAGTCGGAAGTGTTTTTGTTCGCTCTCTTGGGGTGAAGTCCAAAGGAGTTGAAAGCAGTGGGAATAGTAAAACATCATTATTTCCATTTTGCCAGAACTAGAATGTACCATTCCGTACTTATAGTGTGTGGAGTGAGTGTTACTCGTGGTGTACTTTAGATGTGAAGTTAGTACTTGAGTTACATGAATGGCGATATCCTCATGTTGTGCGGGTTGCCTGGGTGTTGTAATTTGACAAGCTTGCACTGCGCTAGCCGCGGTGAACGTTTCCGTGGAATTGTGGGCGAGAGGGTGGAGCACCGTCGTCGATAGAGGGACATATACTTAGATATGGACATGTCGGGTGCCCTTCATCCGTATTGAAGGCGTTTTTTGTTTTGTGTGACGTGAACTTGGCCCTTTGCTGGACGTGAAGATTTGTAAGGGGGCCTTTACTATTGTACTAAATATATACATATATATATTATATTATATAAATATATAATATATATTATAATATATAAAAGATTTGTAAGGGGGCCTTTACTATTGTACTATATATGTATATTATATATATAAATATTATATATACTTCAAGTAATATATATATGTATATTACTCTGGGGGTGAGACCCGGGTAGCCACTTTGAATATCATGGTATGACCGAAACAACCAAGTTTGGTACCCGGGCACCCCTCAATGAGTACTCTACTTTGGAGTTGAGCTTCTAGGGAATATACTCTGGGGGTACCTACCCAAGTATGGCCAGCACAACAGCGTTTGGTGCCCGGATACTAATCCAGAAAGTGTACTGAAGCACCCTACACAGCACGCCTTTTAAGTATTTCAAGATAATGGTACGCGTACTCTCGTTTGTGTTTGGTGTGATGAGCCCAGCCCTATTGACTCACCTATACCCCTATCCACTGCACTCGGGGTTGACATTGACGTTGACGTTGACCCTATATACTGTGCCTAGTATTGATTTGGGCTGTCGGTTAGCTGAGAACTATTGATAGTCGACGAGTAATAACGTAGTTGTTCCAAGCGAATGGGAGTTTGTATTTGTGACCACGCCGAAAATAGGGATCCGTTTGGATATGGCTGAACCCTTTTATTTATGACTTCGTAGATATTTATGATCATATTGACGATGAACCGCATCGATTGCTTTCGTGCAGTTCCGCTCGGAGAAGGGTGACCTCCCCCAGCCTGGAGATGGGGTGGAGGCTGAGGCCGTGTACGCTATGACCGAGAAGCTGAATGACGAGGACGGAGGCTTCAAAGCGGAGGGATTGAACCACAGCAAGGTCAGACTCCAATGGTATATACAGTAGATTATTGGTAATGTGGTAGAGTAAGTAGACTGGGTCAGTGTCTACAGACCCTGCAGTAGTACGCCATGACCAAGGGAGTTCAATGGCGACGACGAAGGCGTTCGAAGCGGAGGGGTTGGACGACAGCAGGGTTGGACTTGAGTATCAACATGAGTAGTAGACATACAGAAGTTCAGTATTAACATGAATAGTAGACACATGTTGTACAATAAGTATGGTATGTGCGCGCAGTAGATCCTAGGTAGGGTAAATGCAGTAGACTGTACTGAGTCTGTGTAGCAGGCTCTGCAGCGATACAGTCGATCTATGAGTACGAGTAGGTACGGTAGCTTCAAGAGGCAACGCCAGAGCAAAGGGAGCGGCGCACTGCCATGTCCCTGTACAGTGCATTCCTATGTCCTGTTGAGTTTTTACTAAGACAGTACAGCAGTGGTTATTTCATTTTTCTTGGTGATGGCAGTACGGTAAACTAGCAGACACGGGCCGTGCAGGTAGTCCAGCAGTAGGCTATGCAGTGGTGCCGCCGACTCTGCAGCTCTATGCTCTATGTAAGTAAAGCCTATGCGATCACACAGGAGGGTCAGACTTTAACAATTTTCGCTGAGAGCTGGCTGATTTTACGCCGCCCACTACCTATCAGCTGGCTAGGTATTGTCAGTTATTAAGGGTTGCAACGACGACTTCTTGGGTTTCCGTGTTTGAAGGAAGGCTTGTTTGTGTTTGTTGTGCTCTAGTCAGACTTGAAAAATACTGAAGGGTACACCAGTAAAGCTGTCATGAATACGAACAGACCCTGCAGTCGCAGTCATAACTATTAATAGCACAGTAGGCCACTGCAATTCAGTATAAAATTGTCCATATTGAAGATGCTACTACTGACCATATGTGTTGGTTCCTTAACTACAGTATGTCGGTGGCATTTACTGTGGTTCTATCTCGTTGCGCTCTAAGCCTTAAACATGCCACTATAACGATAGTGCCAATAGGCCCTGCAGTCAGCATTATCACAGTGGACTCCTGGAATGTATTTGTTATTGGTCGTGTTTCGATACTAACACTACCGGTACTGTTTGCGATATATATATACCAGGTACTAAATATTGCTGCCTTCAGTCCGTCAGTGGTGTTTGTCTGGAAAATGGTTGTGGCGCACTCTGTCTCTATTATTAATAATACTACGCCATTACCGGGAATATACGTATGATACACATGATACAGGTGGTAATCAGAACCCTATATTGTGTGTAAACATTTGGGATATTCATGGATTTCGGGTCCGGAGTGGGTCCTGATTATTGTAGTATGGTGTTGTCTCGGTTGGTGCTGTCTTTTATGTGTATATGATGCCGTGCTGCCTGTGCTTTCCGTGCTGCCTTTCTCAGTTGTTGTGGGTGCTTGAGTTGGGTCGGCGGTGTTTCATTGTCCTTCCTGTTGTTGTGCCCGCTTACTGTTGCGGCTGTCCTCTTGTCCCCTTGTCTTCAGTTGTCCTCTTGTCTTTAGCTCGTGTCGTGCCGTGTCTTTGCTGTCGATAGTGTTCGCTCTGTATGTTGATATGTTGACACGTTGGTGCTTGCACGGAGTCGAGTATATTCTGTTGTGAGTTCGTTCGTTTTGGCCCTGATAACTGCTGTCTTGTAACTGCTGTGTTTTTGTTATTCTTGGTGTGCTGCCCGTGTTGTCGTATCAGGACGTGATCCTCAGATTGGCGCTGGGAGCTCGTGGAATGCTTAACCCCATGTGCGCTACGATGGGAGGTATCGTCGGGCAGGAGGTGCTCAAGGCTTGCTCTGGGAAGTTCAGGTGAGCCTGGACATTGGAGTCATGCCTCGGGAGAGAGGGTTCCTTTCCAATAGTTTATATTCATGGGTTGATATCAGCTTCTGCAGTAGCTTCCCTGGTAGCTTCTGGATTGAGCAGCATCTACACTTATTTCGGCGATAGATTGTATTCGTACCTGATACAACAAAAAACTGTACCAGGGTACAGTACTGTAGTGTACATACACCGTGGCTCCTACACGTGGGGTCCAGAGCTTCTTATCCTTGAAAGCCTCAAGTAACTTCTGCAAGCAACTTCCCCAGTAGCTGCTGCTGGTACAGCATTCGCTTATTTCGATAATATTAGGCGCATGGTGTTGCTAGTTTATGGTGGCCTTCGACGGCGCTGTCGGCTGTACATGGCATGCAATGTATCTTCATAGAAAAAACTATTCCCGGCCAGAATGACATGTGATTTGTGGCCTTGATTCGACCGTTTCGTTTATGTTTTTATCAGCCCCGTGAAGCAGTGGATGTACTACGACGCGGTGGAAGCTCTGCCGGACACGCCCCTCCCGAAGGAGGAGGTGCAGCCCATCGGCTGCAGGTACGACGGGAGCATCATGGTCTTCGGCAAGGCCATGCAGGTGACACTGACTCTCCTCTTTGAAGGTTATAGGGTTAGTTGGGGCATGTGGTTGTTGACGAAGACAAAGGCTGTTGGTTGGTTTGTTTGTTGTTTGTGTGACCTCGTCCCACGGAAAACACGCTCGACTACTCTGGTGCACGAAGTTTCCGTATATCTTGCTTGTATATTTCCATGTGCATATCCCTCTCCCTATCTTACCCTGCCGTAATTTATCTCTCTCCCTCTAACTTTTTTATTTTGCGCCGGCGGGCGGGATTTAAGATCCGCTCAAGCTTACCATATTTCCACACTACTGTAATAACGCGGTGAATCTCTGTCTCTGGGCGTTTGCCCGCAGGAGCTTCTTGGTAAGCAGAGTTTGTTTCTCGTGGGTGCCGGTGCCATCGGGTGTGAGATGCTGAAGAACTGGGCGTTGATGGGAGTGGGCTGTGAAGAGGGGGGTCAGGTTCACGTTACGGACATGGACCACATCGAAAAGTCCAACCTGTCGAGGTGGGTTCGGTTGGCGTTGTTGATGGGCACTTGGTACCATATATCAGAGTGACGCCGACTCATTAGCTTGTACCAGGTGCCTGGTATTGTTCTGGCACCGAAATGAGCACAATATGCCTACCTTAACGATATCGATGCCGGAATAGTATTGTGTACTGGTATGTTATGTTCCTACTGTGGTGTACGTTGTCGATGTCGATATCGGAATATTAAATTTCTGCCTTATCGATATCGACGTTACATATCGACGTTGATACCGGAGTACTGTCACTGTAGTGCTTGATTTACTTGTTGAACCTTGACGGAAAGGGAAGTGACGTTATAACGTTCACATGACAGACATGGAGCACACTAGAAAATCCAACCTGTTCAAGCGGACTGTTGTTGTTATGGATATGATTTGACGTTCAATGCGATATCGATACTTGCGTATACTTCGACAAACACGTTCTATGTTGAGTGCCATATCCCTACCTTATCGATAGGAATATCGATGTATCAGAATATGGAATAGATGGTTCCTCCAGTACCTTACGGATGTCAATATTAATACCGGAATATCGTACCCCTGTCAAACTGATATCCTCCTCGATATCAATATCGATACCGATACCTGATTATCACGTTCCTACGTCACCCATATCGATAGTTATACCGAAAATTTATAGTCCTGCCTCGCTGGCATAGCCTTATCGATGCAGATACTAGCTTATCATGTAACCTACCTTAACGACATCGAAACCGCAATATCGAAAGTCCTGCCTTGTCGATTTCGATACCGGAATATCGCATTTCTACGTTGTTGACACCGATACCGGTACCGTTTACAAGTGGCGTGTGACACTGTTATCAATAATAGTGGCGTCTCTCTGGGGGGTTTCCGTAATTATTTTCAGGCAGTTTTTGTTCCGAGAGACAGACATCGGGCGGCCGAAAAGCTCCACCGCGGCCGGGGCTGTGTCGGCGATGAACCCCTCCCTACGGATCAAGCCGTACGAGGCCAAGTGCGGACAGGAGACTGAGGAGCTGTTCAGCGACGACTTTTACTCGGGGCTGTCGGTAAGCAATGTTAATACTGCAGGAACCATGTGAGGGCTTGACTTGATTATAGCATTTCAGGGCGGGTTCTTCTTGGGCCATTACCCAACCCGCGGGCCTGGTCATGATTTCTTTCTTTTCAAGCTCGCGGGTCGGGTTGGATCGGATCGGGTCAGGAGGTTTTCAAGCTTTCACCTTCTCGGATCGGGTCATCTTTACCCGGCCCGACCCGCGAGGTTTGATCCGACCCGTGGACAGCCCTGCCTCCTTATATTGATAGTATTGATAATACTAGTCGTACTTACATGAAGGGGAAACGCGACGGAAAAAACTGACGGCTATAGCACACTGATAGGGCATAGGCCACACGAAGCAGGGTACAATCTATAAAACAGTAAGTAGTTATACAGTAAAGTAGGCCTGCTCGGGTAGGGAATGGGGGATGCCTCTAAAACGCAACGTTAGGAGCTACCCCGATACCCGGTATGCGACACGCGCGCGGCATGCTGATACTTTTGCTGGTGTGGCGGGCTGGTCGCAGAAGGCCGCTAACACCTCGCGTGTCTCTTTTTGCTCGCAAGTCGCTACACCTCCCTGGATCCCAGAAGGGTTCGTATCTGTCGGTATTAATACACGTCGGTATGGGCTAAAGGCGATTTACGTATAAGAGTACGTGAAGGGTCGGTACGGGCAGGATTGTCGGTAAAGGCAGACGCTTTCGGGTGCCGGTGACCCTCCTTATTCTCCCGTGAGAGCTATGTGTAGGGGGGGAGGGGGAGGTACTCATTTGTTGCTTGTCTTGGTCATTTGGCTTCTGACCACGCACCCCTCTCGATACGAAGCGCCGTTTGAGTAGGGGGGGCTGTTGATTGTACTCGGGCGCACGGGAGAAGCAACGAAATAGTCCGGGGGTTGCGTAAAGACCAAAGGCATGCCCATTCGGGGGGTACTCTGCACCGTCATAGTTAAAGACGAGTTACTTACAATGAGACTTGGATATATTCTGCTGTCGAAAGGTGGGTTTTGTAGGATACTTCCGTATGTACTCGTGCACTCCTGTACCCGGGTATGACCAGCACAACCAGGATAGTACTCAGGTACCCTAGAAAACATGACGTACTGTAGTACTGTTCGACCTGACGCCCGCCTCGCCCTGCTTTGCCTGCTCTTGCCTCGCCTTGCCTTGCCTTGCCTTGCCTCGCCTCGCCTTGCCTTGCCGGGCGTCCTGTGTACAGGCAGTGTGCACGGCGCTGGACAATGTGGAAGCCCGCCTGTACATGGACCAAAGGTGAGAAAAAACACACACGCCTTTCATTTTCTCTCCCGTCGGCCAATACTTTTGCTGTACCGGTACATGCCGGTGTAATGGCCGACCAGGTATAAAATGTCTACTCCTGGTAGATTTCCCTGCCTACTCGTGTTTTCACTCGCTATTGTTCATCTACCAAGTTTTCATTTTTGTTGTGGCACCAGCTACGTTGCTATCTGGAGTAATATATTGGGCTCGTTGCAACAGGGCTGGGCTGTGTTCCGTATAACAGGCATTGGACACTCGTAGCGATATATTGCCTGTCGTTGATGGTGTCTGTCCCTTTCCTCCATGCAGCAACTGGTCCCTGTTCTTACGGGAGTACCTGAAGGTTTTACATATGTAACATACTCTGGTATTGGTTGCCCACCCATTGGCTCATTGTTCTGCTATATGCTGCTGCTGTACAAGTATTGAACGCGTTATACTGAAGCTCCTCTTGTTAACTACCTGGTACTGCATACTGGTAGTCACTCCTTGACTGTACATATTGTTGCTGTCTTGCAAATGTGCCGTTACTTCGGCGGCAACACGGTGGTAACGTAGGTGCCTCTTCTACCGGAAGCCGATGCTGGAGAGCGGGACGTTGGGCACCAAGGGCAACACCCAGGTCTGTTTGTGATTGGAACATTCTTTCGATGTCGTTCTTTGATTAGATGCTTTGTTCGATGGATGTTGGCGCCAAATGGCAACGCTCATATCGGTTTTGTGATTGTGACGATTCATTTGACGTCGGTTTTTGGTTTGGTGGTTGGTTCAGTGTCAGTTTTTGATTGGGTGACATTTGATGGCCCTTGGCACCAAAAGGCGACATTCAGGTCATTTTGTGATTTGACAATCCATTTGATGTCGGTTCCTGTTTGGATGGTTTATTCGATGTTGGCACCGTGGGCAGTCTGTTTTTGGTCGGAATATTAATGCGACGTCACTACCTCTGTCGGTTTTTTATTCGATGAAAACCACCATCACCTGATGTCCCCATGCGAATTCCACCTTGATATGACTATCAAAATCATGTCGGCGTGGTGACAGGTGGGTGCGTGTCATGTTCGTAACGTGTGCATGCAGATTGTAGTATATACCGCACCCCTGTAGCCCCTTGCCCGTGCGCAGTCTGGTATTGTAGGGTAACCCGATGTACTACCGCCTGTTTTCCTTCATGAAAACTCTCCACCATGTTACGATACCAGGTGTACTACATCGCTCGATTACTCGATAACTCTATTACTCTATTACAGCATGGACCCGCGAACAAGAAACGACTATTCTGAACAAAACTCTTGAAGTATTACTTTGTCTCTATCCTTCTTGAAATGCATTACGGTAGTAGCATGTTCTACTATACTTGGAAGTAATAGGTTTAGTGTAAGGCTCGCCACTGACGCATTTCTTCATTCAATTTTCTTAGCGCTCCCGAAAAAGTTAGCCTTGTGTTCTGTACAGGTTTCGTATGTTTCGTTCGCCTATACTCGTGCTACTGTACAGACCCTTGCCGGCTGATGTTTTCAAATACTGAGACCCTCAAATACTGAGAGACCCTCCGTGACCGCGTTGCCGATTGGAGTACTCATGCACCCTTGTCATTACGCGCTGCGTCTGATTTCAATCGTCACCCAGTACGCACCACAGCAGCGCCGCTTCCGTTTTTATGGTTAGGAAACCCCTCGTGATGATGATGGTGTTGCCGTGTCTGCGTGCAGATCGTGGTCCCCTTCTTGACTGAAAACTACGGCGCTAGCAGGGATCCTCCGGAGAAGTCGATCCCCGTATGCACCCTCAAGAACTTCCCCAACCAGGTGAGAACCTCGAAGAAACTCGCGTCTTATTACAGATCGCGATCTGCCGTCAGGAAAGCATCTAGACCCCGTGTTTGGCGGTATGGATAGTTGCGCAAGAGCTGTGTCATACAGATCCTTTGAAACCCGCCAAACATGATCTACATCGTGCAGATGAAATGAATCAGGGATTCTGCCCAGGAGTAACTAGATCGTGCAATGTGTACATTGAGGATCTCATATGATCTGTCCAGTGCGTTGATTTTTTTTGTCGGTCGGCGAATCTGCTCGTTCGTAAAGTCAATCCGAGTATCGCCTCAGGAACTCCCTGAACTAGGTCAGACGGTAGTAAGCCCAAGCTTGTGAATGGCCGACGAATGTATCAATTCTGAGTTTGATGCAATTGCTATCCGACTCCAATTCGATTTATTCCTGCATTTGCCCTCGATTAGTGCTTTCAGTTTATATGGTTGGGGGAGCTCTTTCGGGGTTTCGGAGGGGAGAAAAGGCCGGCAAAATAAGGAACATTTGTCCTGCTGCTGCTGCCGCCGTGTCATTTATACAAGCAAGCATGCATGTAATTTGATTCAACACCGGGCTTACCTCGTGACCATAGATGCCCCTTTTCACCTGCCGTTGTCCCCCTCTCCCTAGCTCTGCTGTGCTTCGTTGCATCTTGATAACCTCCCAACATCGTACCGTTGCGTCTTGTAAACTACCCATCCCAAAATCGCGTGTACTCTTCTTGTTATACTCGTTTCGTGTCCATCGACCTGAGCAGATCGAGCACACCCTTCAATGGTCCCGTGACTGGTTCGAGGGCTGCTTTAAGCAAAACGCCGACGACGTGAACCAGTACCTCACCGACCCGGACTACACGACCTACCTCAACTCCCAGCACAACACCAAGCTCGACACACTGACACGGTAAGCCCGCCGCCGTATACACAATGCAGAACACCTTCGCTGTAGAAAAAGGGAGATTCATACTAGAGATGGGCAATCTTTCGAGAACACTCCGTGTTTTTTTGTTGTAGGAGAGAATGAGGCGTGTGGGTTCATGTGTTCCAGGCTTGTTTGAAGAACATACCTGGTATGTACCTTCATCGGCAGAGCTTCGTTTGGTTGGATGGGTGTGTGAGTGGCATTGCCAAGGGTTAGGGCTAGGGTTAGAGTTAGGTTTAGGGTATTGGATGAGACCTGGCGGTGCTGGCAGACTGAACACGCAAACAGGCCACACTGGTGGTGCTGCTGCTGGAGCTGGTCAGCAGTTGCTGGAGCAGAGATACCTTGACAAGTCCGCCGTTCGATAGGGAAAATTTTTCGAAAGTAAATGTGACGGCGATTGCAGCGCCGGTCACACGAATCAGGCCGAGCTGGAGGGGTAGGTTTAGAATGTGTGTTCGAAAAGCAATGGAAGGAGCTGTATCACGCCCGGCAACACGGCGATACCAGTACTGCTGCACGCTCTTCGTTCAAGGCTTGGACTAGGGCATACCTGGACACTAGACCGCAGTTTGAGTCGCTGTTTTAGTCGCTATCCGTGCACTTATCAAAAGACCTGTAGTATCGTTGTCGCTCTACCTGGAGCACCTTGTTAGGCCTCAAAGTATCCTGGCGGCATGCGCTTCGACTGGAGCTCCCGCATGAATACACGCCAACTACGCGATACACAGCGTTTAGCACGTTTCGGGCGCAGGACGGGGAGCACAGCAGTGGGAATACCATGGGGATACCATATAGGTGTTGAACTACTGTAGACCGTATGCAGGGTTTATGATTGTTGGCGATGATGGTTTTACTCCGATCGCCCACCGTGCCATTTTATGTACTATACCTGGTATTGGTATTAAAAGCAGCTGATTCATCGTAATACGGGGAACCATAGTAAATAGGACCGAACAGTGTTCGTCAAAAAAGCACAATGTATAGTTTTTTGTGTGTACCGTAGGTCCTACCAGGTACCAGGGTATTCAATATGGTTCCCCGTCATAGTTTACTGTACCCCTTCAATCAATAGTGATATCGCCATTGTTCTTGCAGGACTACCTGCAGCGTTGGCGAGACCATTAGTCACCTAGTCACCACTGTTTGCCGAGACCTTTGCCGAGACCAGTATTGCCAGTATTGATAGGGCCAGTACCACGGGTATCGATGAGGTCAGTATTGCCGTATTGCCAGTATTAGGGAGGCCAGTACCCCCGGTATTGATGAGACCTGTACCTCCAGTATTGGTCTCCAAGGATCCTGTCATGTTGAAGCACTGGTGAATACTGTTACGACATGTTGGATCTACAGCAGTAGTTCTAACGTTTTATGTTTTGTATTTGTGCTCACATGTGTAGGATATCGGAGTCCCTGGGGTCTAATAGGCCGAAGAGCTTCGAGGAGTGCGTGGTGTGGGCCAGGCTGCAGTTCCAGCAAAGATTCCACAACGAGATCGCGCAGGTGAGCAGACTGTCGCACAGCAGGCAAACTGCTGTACGCGTTGTGGTTGCATGTATAAGCTTTACTCCGGTGGCTCTCGTCATCTCTCAAGTTTCATACGTGGAGCACTGGAATTTAGCACTCTGCGGCGGGCACGTATATAGTTGTAACTGAGGTATGGAGATGAAGCACTAGAATCGCACATAGAGGTCTAGAGCTGCAGGGTCAGAGCTGTAAGTACACCTGTTGGTCTACAGAGCCAGAGCTCTAGATTCAGATTTGGACAGTCTGAGCTCTATGTGACAAAACCAGAGCTCAAAATGATAAATAGGGTCACAGTGTTCTAGTCGAAGCTTGAACTTGAAAATGAACAGAAAGCGAAAGAGCACTACAACTCCAACCAACCCGCCGGGATTGTCAGTCTTGCAGAGTTTCAGAGTGTACTGCTGTAGTGTCCATAGTGCGCCTGACACCTTCGGTAGCCTCAGCACAACCAAACCGTACACAGCCTGTTCGTTGCGTCACTATTGTGGTCGGCCTACCCACCCACCATCCCATCCCATCCCACTGCACCTCACCGTTCCTCATCCCACCGTTGTGCTGCCGTACACCAACCCCTACCCTACCCTACCCTACCCAACCCAACCCAATCACAAACTATTAACTGCACACAGCAGTATACATAGTCCGATGTTTTGTGTACAACCGTATGTCCCCGTGGCCGTCTGTTTCTCCCACCCCTCTCGACAGCTTCTCCATAACTTCCCGGTCGACAGCCTTACGTCATCCGGCAACCCCTTCTGGGCTGGCGCCAAGCGTCCCCCCTGTCCGCTAAACTTCGACGCCGGTGACGCTCTTCACCTCGCGTTTATCAAGGGGGCGGCGGTGCTGCGTGCGATCAACTACGGCATACCGCCTCCCACGGTGAGAAAGCAGCAGAGCAAACATGTTTCATATGCTTTTTCTAGTGATTGTCTATAGTGAATGGGAGAAGCCGTCGTTCTGGTTTGTTGCTCGCCTTGTTCGTTTGACCACTGACCATGCCTCGCTTTTGGAGACGGAGCACCCTTTCTGTCCCTCACGAGACACCGCTTTATCGTTTGAAGGCTTTAGTGAAGGGAAGGGTCTCCGGAGCTTGGGAACCGTACGGAGAATATCCCTTGCAATGTTTGCATTGTTTGTTCGAACTATCAGCTTGCTTCCCTTGCACGTGCCTTACTCTACCCTCCCCTACCTTACCCTACCCCACCCGTCTCTCCCCCCTCCCCCCCTGTGATCTGGTAGGGCGACTCAGTCTACCTGGCCGCGCTTGAGAAAATGGTTGTACCGGAGTTCAAGCCTGTGGATGGCGTCAAGATTGCCACCACTGAAGCAGAGGCCAAGGAGCAGGGGGGGGGAGGGGGGGGTGGAGGGGGTCAGCTCGTGGACGTGGACTCTCAGTGCGAGCACATGTTGGCGGAGCTGCCCAAGCCAGCCGATATGATGGACTTCCGGTGAGGACAGATTGTTTGAATAGTGAGCGGGTGTTGGATCGGCCAAGGTGTGTGCTGTGACGCGGCGAGATTACAATCAGTAATGTGATTGGTCGTTTGATTTGATTGGTTGGTGGATATGGTGAGATTCCGGTGAGGAGGGGGATTGTTTGAATGGTTGGTTGGTGGGGATTACGGTCAGGGTTTCTGCAATGATGCGGCGGGATTACAAGCAGTTGTGTGATTGGTTAGTTGGTTTGATTGGTTGAATGGTTGGTTGGTCGATATGGTGGACTTCCGGTGAGGGGGGGATGCCTGAATGGCTGGTTTGTGGCGCAAACAAGCGGGTTTCTTGCTATGGTGCGGCGGGATAACGAGCAGCAATGTGAGTAGCTGATCGACCTGATGGGTTGGCTAGCAGTTCTAACGGGTTGCCCGGGTCGGTATGATCATACAGTATTTGTGATGATGGTGCGGTCGGTTCGCTTTCTTTCGTGGCCGGTGGATGAAGAAATGTTCAATGTTTGAATGTTTGTTGGAAGCACGATGCCTGAATGGCTGGTTTGTGGCGCAAACAAGCGGGTTTCTTGCTATGGTGCGGCGGGATAACGAGCAGCAATGT
>JBBMHQ010068975.1:15125-27420 GCA_037834295.1 Postelsia palmaeformis
CGGTATGATCATACAGTATTTGTGATGATGGTGCGGTCGGTTCGCTTTCTTTCGTGGCCGGTGGATGAAGAAATGTTTAATGTTTGAATGTTTGTTGGAAGCACGATGAAAGTTGGCGTCCTCTCGCGATTGGTTACCTCAGTTATTCTACAATATTGTTATCGACAAATCCAACGACGATTTCAACTTGTATTTTCCAGCGATTATTTTTACAACATAAATGATGCAGGCTGCACGAGGTGGAGCTCAGTAAGGGCCTCGACGAGCACATGTAATAAATATGTCGCGGCTGTGTCGTACCTCAACGTTTTTTTCGTAAGTTTTTTTAACGATAAATTCCGCGGTTACTTACGTGTATTTCAACGGTTACCTGGGCGGTCGTTTCAACGATGTGATTTGTGCAGTTTACAGGAAGTTGAGTTCGACAAGGACTTGGACCAACACATGGAATTTGTGGCGGCTGCGTCTAACTTGAGGGCGCGGGTCTACAAAATCCCGGAGGCGGACATGCACCGGTCCAGGCAGATCGCGGGAAAGATCATCCCGGCCATCGCCACCACCACCGCGCTGGTGAGCATGACGAGAGAGGGAAGGAGGGAGGGAGGGGAACTATAAAGAGTGGAGTGTGTCGTGGGGGTATGTGTGCATGGGGAATATGGTCTTCCGAATTGCCAGGTACCCGGTAAAGCTGTAGTTGGAAGTAGGCTACTCATCTGTTGCTATTATAGAAGGAAACAGTCTATCGCCACCACCATTGTACTAGTTGGAGGAGAAGGAGAGTATGAAGTGTACTATGCACTATGGTACGGAGTGTTAGGTTGGGCACGAACCAAGGTACACAGGGGGGGGAGGGGGGTTCCCGGTAAATAATCTGTTGAAGTCTCTGGTAAGGTTCGGTACGGCCTCGATACCCTACCGAAGGTTTCGGTGAGGTTCGGCTCGGCCTCGATACCCTACCGAACACTCCGGCATGGTTCGGTACGGCCTCAATACCGCACCGGACACTCTAGTAGCACTCTAGTAAGTTCGGTGCGCCCACCGGAGAGAAAATCAGGTATCGACTCACGATATACAACATTCTACCGAACACACGCTATCCCTGGCTCTTATTGAGGATTGAGGGTTACCATGGTGCAGCAGTAGGGCCGGTTTCCGCTTTATATCATTCCAGTAAGGGTATGTACGCGCCAGCCAACAATACCGGGACTATATACAGCGGCAACCGGCACTAGTCCACCGTCTGTGTCAAGCGATTTCAAAAGCACTGTGACCGTCCGCCGGCACTATAGAAGGATCACTACTGTACTTGATACGGATGAGAAACGGGTTATTAAGAAACGCCTAGGTGATGCCTGATCCTGATGAGTCGGAAATGCGTTGTTATCTAATGTCGGTAGGGTAACGATTTACTATTTACTATGAAATAGGCTAGGCTAAACATACATGCCATCAAGACTAAACTAGACAACGGACAGAAATTTCAAGAGGAACATGTCGGAACATATCGCCACCATTTCGCTGGTGAGAGGGGGGGGGCAAGACTGTGCGTCGGGAAACAGGGGTCGTGGACATGCCCGAGATAACTGTTGATCTGTAGGAAGTGTACTGGCTACATTGTTCGTAGAGGGTTGCCTCACCTCGCCTGCGCCTCCTTCAAGTTTTTTCTGTCGCTTTGTCCCCTTGTCAATTGTTTGTCATTTTGTCGGTGTCCTTCGTTTTGCTTTTGTCATCTTGACGTTTTTCTTATTTTGATCGCTTCCGACAACTTGCCCTTCTTTTTTTTGTCGGTGTCTCGACTTTTCGGCGATACACTCTATTCTTGTACCATTAATATGATAGGTGACGGGCCTGGTGTGCATGGAGGTGTACAAGATCATGCAGAAGAAGCCTCTGGAGTCGTACAAAAACTGGTTCCTTAACCTCGCGCTGCCGCAGTTCTCGTGTTCAGAACCACTTCCCCCGGCCAAGACCACTACCCTCATCAAGGGCACCGTGAGTACCAGGACTTGATATGTGCGGCGACATGTTGTCGCAATTCGTTTCTTCAAATAGTTCAAATCTGTTCATGGTACAGTAGAATATGCCTATAATATGGTGTGACAGGTAGGGCTACGAGTCGAAAAGTGTTGATTATGTCACATAGTATGGTGATATGTTATCTAACAAATGGTCCAGATTATGATGGTGTTTGGCACCAGCCTGGTGAGTCCGCGATACGACGCGAGTCGACGAGGGAAAAAAGCGCTTTGCTCCGTCAGTCAGAACTGCAGTCCCGTTAGGGGGACAAATCAGTCAAATTATAAGTAGTTTGTCCCTGCAGGATTCTCAAAGGGCTAAGCCTCCTCGCGATAGTATCAATCCCACACGCCGAAGTGCTGTACTGCTGTACCTGGTAGTGGGGAGGGGGTAGAAGAGTCTACTATGTCACTCCGGATCCGAGTCACGGCTGGTGATATTTATAGGAGGAAGCAGGAGCAAGCAGAGCCAAGATAATGAGTGGCAGGGAAAAAAAGACTGAAACCAACTGGTGTTTTGTCCGTTGACGTGTCCGCTTCCTCTGGTGACCCCAGGAGTGGAAGTGGTCTGCCTGGGATAGCCTCGAGATGGACGGTCCCGACGTGACCCTGGAGGGTTTGTTCGAGATCATGAAAAACAAGTACGGCTTGGAAGTGACGATGCTCAGTCACGGCGTGTCTATCCTTTATAGTTTCTTCGCCAACAAGAAAAAGATAGCGGTGAGATTCGAGGATATCTTGAAAATAATTAAATTGTACCAGGTATCATACTATCTTGTCATCGAACTCTGCAGTTTCTTCGCAAAAAACCCCCGATATACGTGCTATCGTATATTTTACCATTATATATTTTTGGTCATCCGCTGCAGTGTTTTTTACCAACAAAATGATAGCGGTGAGTTATCATGTGATCGTATTATCCCATCATGTCATCTTACCATCATATGTATTTGTAGTTTCTTCGCTAACAGGAGGATAGCGATGAGGTATTGTGCCATCGTGCTATCTCATAAGATGCTTGTCTGGTTATCCTCCTTTTTAGTTTCTTCACCAACGAAAGAAGATACTAGTGATGGTGGATTATAATGTAACGGTATGGTATAATCATCTCATCAGTATCCTTTGTAGTTTCTTCGTCCCCAAAAAAATAGCGGCGATGTGCCGTGTGATCATATCATCATTCTCACATTGTCCTCACATTATCCTTACATTATCCTTGGACAAGAAGATAGTGGTTTGTTATCGTGTGGTCATGATATCTTGTTGTAATTCTTGAAATTCATTTTGTTTTGGACATAAATATAGCGATATGAGTTGCCATGCCAACGTGTTACCTTGTCATCATCTTTTATAGTGTGATCTATCGCCCCGGTGGACTAGTGGTCAGCTTCAAAGACCACTGGCATTGGTACCCAAGTTCAAATCCCACCGTAATGAGACTTTATTTGGAAAAATAAAAAAGGAACCAATTGCTGAGAGCGCCTTTGTTGCGTGGGTAGGCGGAATCCAACGCAAGTCGACGAGGGAAGAAAGGGCTGAAATCTTCTCGCGATATAAATGCAAGGCACGTACCGTAGTGGGGAGGAGGGAGAAGAGCCTACTTAGTGACCCCGGATCTGAGTTGCGACTGAAGAGGGAGAGAGAGAAGAAGGGCGAAGATAATAAATGGGATGTACCAAAAATAAGGAATATTTCATCAATAAGAAAATAAGCGTGAGCACTCATGCCACCATCATCCCCTCTTATCACCATCCCTCGTAGCTTATTCGAAAGCAAGAATCATAGTTATGTGGATAATACCTGGTATTGATTACTGCCAAAGCTGATCCTGGTGACCAATATTTCGATACTGCAGGAGCGCTTGCCCATGACCCTGCCGAAGATCGTGGAGCTGGTCACCAAGAAGAAAATCCCGGAAGCACAACGATACCTCATCTTCGAGGTGAGAACGGAGTGGCTGTTTTATGTTTCCTTTTCCATCGACACCCAGTCAGCCTGTTTTTCTCCTAGAACAGTTTTTCGCGAGGAGATTCGAAAGTCTTACAAAATATCACGTGCCGGGTCGGGGTCAGAATAAGTGCCCCTACCCGACCTGATCCGCGAGGTGTGACGCGACCTGTGAACAGCCCTACTCATACCTGATAACCTGATAACCCTCCTTCCGTCACCACCACAGGCTAGACAATTTCAGGGAAATGGGCCATAACTTGATAACACAATTTCATCGATCGCCATCATGGAAAATTCGGTATTGTACTGTATAACACCTGGTGCACAAGGCGTACGGTCTGGATGTGTGTGCGCTTGTGGTGTGATTTTTGTTGTGGTTACATCTTTCTTGTACGACGCATGTATCCACTGTATTGTACTACAGTGGTAGGAATTGCGTTTCACTTCAGCTATCGGCATGCACTCGCCACTCGGTCTCTGGGAGTCTTTGTGGGCGCGAGATCGGATCGTTTGAGTTCGAACGTTCATTGGCTCATTTAATCGTCCATTGGCTTTTTTTGAACGCTTCGAAGTTGGTAATCGTCTATATATCGTTCATTGGGTACGGATTGTTTTAGTTGTGGATGCTTGAAACTTGGTATTCGTCGCATCTATGGTTCATTGGGCGCGATACTGCTGGGCTTTTGTACTTGTTCCTTCCTTTGGCGTCCGAGGTTCGATGGAGGTGTTGTGACAGGGGGTGTAGCGCGTTGATGGAGAGCGTGGTGTAGTCTTCCAAAAGCACATATCAGACAGATCATCGGTTCCTACTTGACGATGACGATGAAGATGATGATGATGACGACGATGATGATGAGGATGACAATGATGATGATCTACAGTTCATATTTAAGGGCACAGATAATTTAATTCATGATCGGGCAATTGCCCATACATAGCGGATGTTGCCGAGTGTGAGCCGTAGAGCCTGCTCAATGTCAGACTGCTTGATCTCGAACATGTTTTCTGGGTTGGATCTGTAATAAGTCCAATCTGTAGAACATCGCATAACGGCAGGCCAGTATCTACAGTAGATTATCTGATCTGTCCCGTATATCCATACATGATCTGTTCGGCGTGTGAAATATGCAAACCACCCCCGGATACATGGTGGTTGCTGATTCCTCTCTGCCGCTCTACCAGGTATTTGGGTACTGCTGTAGTTGCTGGTGTGCGTCCCTATCCCCAAACGTCTTGGCCTGATTGCCCCCCCGTCTCCACCTCTTCCCTCGCCCTTTTGGTATGCGCGTGCCTCTCCCTCTACCCCCTCTATCTCCGTTGCCTTTGTTGTTCCTGCTGTCTTTGGTGCCTGCTGTCTCCGTTAATGTTGTTACTGTCATTTATGTTGCTGTTGTGCCTCTTGTCTGTGGTGTTGGGCATGATTTCACTTTGGTTCATCATCATATCGAAGGTTTGCGTGAGCGACTTGGAAACAGACGAGGAGCGGGAGGTGCCGTACATCCGGCTCAAGCTGCGGTGAACGAATGCACGAGCACCCGAACGGCTCACGCCGGTTCGTACCTCTCGTCTCTGATGTCCTGTCGTTGCTGAAAACTTCCGTCCAGTTTTGAGGCTGCAGGCGTGTCGGGGTCGGAAGGGGGAGGGGGCTATTGTGCTGGTAAGGGCGAGTGCGGAGTGGTGTTGATGCCTGTGGCAATCGAGAATAGGGGTATGGTATGAAGTATGATGTGCAGAATCATCGGCACCCTTTTGTTTCGGCAACGCCTTCTTCCAAATCTTGTCAAGACTTGTCACGACTTGTCAAACAATTGTCGAGAGCGTATGAGGATGTGTCGAGAAGACTTGTCAAGGACCTCGTCAAGTTTTTGTCCTGTTTTTTTCTGCCATTCGGCCGAGAAAATGGGGCACTGCGATCAACGCGTACGCCGCTAAAAAAACGCTTTATTCGGCTACTCCCCTACCCCCCCCTAGCCAGAACCTGGAGCATCGCGACATGTGGACCTGCGCGGTCAAGTGTAGGCTGGTGTGCTGTGGTGGCTGATCGGGAGGAGGGGTAGATTAGGTGTGCGCGAATCTCGCAGGGTGTTTTTTTTTCCTAGGCCTGGTGTTTGTTTGCTTTAGGTTGTTTGGTTGATGAATTGTTCGATTGGTTGGTGGCTTTGTTGGTTGGGTAGTTGGTTGGCTGGACGTTGGATTTTTTCGCGGGATCATGAGCGCATGAAGGAGGAAGACTCTGCGGGCATAGGGGGTTGGTGGGAAAAAACGATTCACGCGAGTCTTGTAGGTATCATACTATGGCTAGCTGCGTTTGTGAAGGCCCACGGACGGCATGTTATATTTTTGGTTCACCGTGTTCGGCTTTCAGGGTTTTTGTGAAATTATTGGTTGGTGGGTCAGCTCAGTCAGTGCGATCAAAAGTTAACGCGAAATGTTGCGGGCCAACATGTCCTGCGAGATGCCAACAACCCAGCAGTTATTACATCTATTTTACAGGTGTATGCTACCACATCTCAATGCATAAGGGATTCGAAGAACGGTACAGTATCATACCTCTCGTAAGGAATCTGAAATCATATGTTAGGCTAAGGATGTTTGGCTAACATCCTTATTCTAACGGAATGACACGGGGGCGCTACTGTAGATTTTTTGAAATTTCCTTTATATACACCTGGTATACATGTAGTTGTAGACAAAAGTGTCTAGGCTGTGCATACTCCACATATGCTTGCTTCGTTTTTTTCTGGGCCAGAGTTCTCAACAGCGCCACGAGATGAACAAACTCGATATTCCACAGGTTGTACGCTTGCGGTCTCTCGAACGGATTTAGAAAAAGGGTATGTCTGTCTGTATATATAATTATACATGGACCGGATGCGACACTGCGCAAGTGCCTTCACCTGGTGCATACATGCCAACAAAACTTAAGTACGTCTTGTATCCCGAGATCGAAGGTCGTGTGTCCATCTATCAACAGTAGCTGGAGCGGGGGGGTTCCATTCTACATCGCGTCCTCGTCGACGTCACCGTAACAAGGCCACCTACTCTGTCGCCATACAAACCCTCGGGGTCGAAAATCGGAGTCAACCGAGAATCTCGGTCAATAATCGGGGTCAATCGAGAATCGTCTTCGAAAATCGATATCAATCGATAATCGTCCTTGTTTAGAATCGGGTTCGATCCAGCGTCGTCTTGAAGAATCGGGATCGAGGATCGATCGGGAATCTTCTGAAGTCAAGGACGGCAGCAGGAACGGCCACGAATGAAAGCGCGAGAAGCACGAAGTCTTTATTCACAACAGATAAATTACGCGATCTTCGATGCGATTCGGGGTGAAAAAATTGCTTCAAGAAAAGGGGTCACAGCACGTACATACGTGAGTGGTTTGAGCTTTATTGCAGAGGGAAATCTAAGAGTAAACTCCTAGGAATAATCAGTGGTCGCAATATAGAGCCACGCCGTACGTGCTTATTACGCGAGTATGAAACACACGTTTCCGGTCGGGGTGACAAGCTGTCTTCGGAGCAACAACAAATCTGCCCGCCAACTTGGTTTAAAGGCCTTGCTGCGCTCTCAGAGCTCCCACTCGGAACACGCCTGCCTAACTCCTCCTCTCGGAGAACCTCCCGGGCGCCCTTATTCGATTTCTTGCGGAATATTCCTGCCGTTCTTTGATTTCCTCCTCCTCTTCGTTTATTCGAAAGTCACACCCACCAAAGTTCAGCTGATTCTTCACTATATCCACGCACAAAAACCCCACACCAATTTCAAGTCATCTTCGCGAAGAGTCGATGTCAATACTTGGATCTCTCAAAACTCGAGTCATAATCGAGAAGCAGTCAACGGAACGAGGAAGTCCCTCCCACACTGAGTTCAAGATAGATAGCCCGAAAAACATTTAAAACGGAACTCAAGTCTGAATCGAAAAGCAGTCAAAAGTCAAAAACTGCACCTACTGTAAAACATGTGCATGATGATGCGAGTGGGGCCCGGCATGCTTGCACTGCGCCACTTAGCTTCTACCTTTTGGCAATTGCAAGTCGCCCGTTCAACCGCGTCACAATCACGAACCAGGGGTGTTTTTCCCTGCGTAACCAAGCTGTTGGCATTTGCGAGTGACCCATTGCACAACGTCATCAGTATCTCATCTGCTTCACACTTCACTACCTGGTATATTTCACCTTTTCGAGCAGGCGCAGCGGGCGCCGAATGTACCAGGTATATATACGAAGTACGTACAAAAGACATATTAGGCGCTATTTCCATATTTTTGCTGTGTTGCGTGTCTGTTTTGACCGCCGTCCCTTCCTCGCGCGGCTTCCTTGCGCGGGACATGACAAAATAACATGGAACCAAGCAAGCATCCACGGCGATAATGATGGTAGTGTCGTGATAATGATCATGTTCGGCAGCCAGAAACAAGTACGGCAGGACGTATGATGTATCGCAACGGGTGATGGCCTTCAAGATATAACACCCCCTGGAATGAATTTCCGAGTCGATATTGTCCGAACCATGCCTTGGGGGGGCACAAGCAATGAAAATGGTCCGCTCGGAAGCATCTCGTCGAGATAAATCCATAGACGTATGTATGCAGGCGTTTGCACTATGCCCGTTGTCGATAAAAGCAGCATGAGAAGTCGTCCCAGGGGGTGTGTTATCTTACGATCCTAGTGTGATACAGTAGTATAATAGGAGTTTAGTCTCATACGGGGGCAGTGCACTAAACGGCTACAAGCACATAGTTTATAGCTTCCACGCTGCTAGAGTCACGATCATGGCCACACCAGGTATATCAGAAGCTGGGAGGCAGGACATAAAACAAAAAAAACGGTCCATTTTCTGGTCTGCTCGCCCCATACCGGTTTTGCCCTCAGCAACAGCCGGCGTATCACATTACATGTCACATGATATAAAATCATAAAATATCATATAATTATACTCCGAGTATGACATACCATATAATATCATACCAGTATCTATCTCGTATCACCTCAGGCCATGCCAGGTATCGGGTGTGATACTCGTCGCACCAAAATATCATACCAGTATAGATACCATGCAGCATCACGCCATATCATATCACACAACAAAGGAAAGGTCAGCACCGGGTATCTGGTATCACATTCATCATATGCTGTCATATTATGTCAGATTATAACGACGAGAGCAGCCACGGCGAAAGAAATGAGGCCATGCCGCTGGAACAGTCTCCCACTTCCCTCGATCAACACCAGATATCGATACTCGTAGACATGATTGACTAATGGCTTGCTCGTTTCCCCAAGCATGCAAAGACCGGTGAGAAGCCGCTCATCGTCCCACCGCCGACACGCAGTCCGTGGGAGAAAGCTCTATCTTCCCTAGGAAACCCCTTACTTCTTCCCTCGTGCACACTCGGATCCTGCACAAACGGAAGCATAACCAAGAGCCACGGTCGGGCATGTAGTGCTCAGTTACAATAGTCGAGAACACATTTGAAGGAATGAAACGCCCACTTGGAAACAATAAACTCAAAACGTGAAATGTGAAACGAGATGTAACGCTCAGTTACGATAAACACTAAAAATCTAAAAGGTATGTAACTCTCACTTACGATAAACAATTAATAATAAACATAATGTGATGCTCCGCTACGATGAACAACAAGGCACTGAACCAAATGTTAAATGCAACGCTCGCTTTCGACGAACAGCAGAACATCGAACGGAGAGAGTAACGCTGAGTGACGAAAAACAGCGCAAGACAAGACGTGAACGGGATGTAAAATGTCACACGCGGTTAGGATAAACAATAAAACGCTAAATTGAACTAGCTTTTCGGGACCTGGTATGTTGCCGCCCCCCTGTAGGGGTCGAGATGATTGCAAACTTACCAGGTACAAACTTAATTTGAAATCTCGTGCCAAATACATACTCTTGCACCCGAAGTCTGACGCTTCCGCGATGAGTTTCGTGGGGGTAAAGTCGCGTTCATGTGGGCAAAAAAAATCGAGATTCAAAATTCCAGATTCTAGATTCTAGAGTCACGACTCTGAAACGGAATTAACGCTCAGTTAATACACACAACGGAACAGTACGTACAAGGGCCGTAACGCCCAGTTAGATACGACAAACAACGAAACACATTGAATGTCGAATGTGCGTTCGCCTCAACGTGAATAAAGATACGAGAGTTAGCCTACCCAGCGCGCTTAGGACACGAGAGCTAGCCTTCCCAGCGTGCTTAGGACGCGTGAAGGATTACACACCTGATACAGGCTACGCAAAGAGTGCAAGGGTCATCCACCAGCATCCTTAAAACGCATCAACACGACGCAAAACAAAATGCCTCGCCCAGCTCCGTGGAGATGCCATGGCACCACTCGAAAAACTCAAAAAAGGAGTGCATGGCGTACCCAGCGTGCTTAGAGAGCATCAGTAATATGGCGTACCGAGCGTGCTTAGAGCGCACCAGTAACACACCTGGTGCCGACTCCGCCCAGAATGAGGCGGTGTACCGTAAGGTTTGTTGGGCCTTGAGTTGCCGATTTAGGCGAAGGATATGGTGCGGGTTTGGGTTAGGGTTACTTAGGGTTGGGGGCAGTGCTACAGTGGAGGTTATGATGTGTTTGACTTGAAAAGCATAAACATTACCAGGTACACCCAGTGAGGAGTGCAGCATGGCTTGAGGGCTTACCCGGCGTCCCTGGAAGCGATGGCGATTTCGACATTCTTGTCCGACAGGGCTGGTGTATCCTTCCCTGAGGACGCCTTTCAAAATGAAAGGGTTCCATTGGGAGATTTCAGAGGTGTATAGGCGTTTGGTTAGGAACAAGTCGTTGCTGTCATAGGTGATATCTGGTACAGTACAGCATTGCTGTCATAGGTTCGGAAGGCACTGCCATGTTAGGTATCAGGCACATAATACGGTGCTGTCACCGGCTCGCAAGGCACTGCTATGTGAGGCTCGCAAGGCCCTGCTATGTAAGGCTCACAAGGTCCTGCTGTGATAGTCTGGGCTGGCAAAAGGGTTCTCACTGCGATACTCGTACACCTTTTACACGGTACCGTGTTTGTGTGACATACGCTTATACCGCTGGGTACAATTCGGCCGAATAAATTAATGCCCGCTCCTGCAAAATTCCAAGCGATATCGGACATACTCGTGATAAAATCGCATACATCCAGGTATTTCCATGGCGAGTTACTACTTATGGAGTGCATTTGAACACTGTTACAAACACGCAGGTTGTGAGTTCGACCAAATTGATGGATACTCGCGTCACCGAATTTCGCGCGATTTACGCTTGCGATTGGCTCGCAGTTATCTTCCAAAGGTGGGCTAACCCTGTTTTTATCAAACTTTATTCGTACAAATGAGTAAGCTAACAATTCGACCAAACGGATGTATGCTTTTCTCTGCACTTTTCAAGCGCTGAAAGAGTGATGACTGATCAACCCCCCCTCCCCCTACTCCCCGCACCCTCTATACGAGCTTTATTGACACAGTACTCCAGCCTCCGGACACGATGGTAAGGAGAAATATGAATATATATATAAAGACGTCAATCGCTCACGCCACCCCAGATATCCCCCCCCTCCCGCCTTCACGCGCCCCTTCGCCTCCAATGTATTATACGCCCCCCAAAAACAAGAACACCTGAAGCAAATGAACGAAAAAACTATAACCTCGAGAAGCGCCGCCTCCACACGCACCTTTGACAGCGCTTGCAGCGCCAGCTCTACCGTCCCCTCCACCCCCACTACTCCGAACCCCGCTGTCCATCCCACGCGCGCCGCGCGTCCCCCACCCGAGGGCTCTGGCCTGCCTGCCCCGGTCCCGACCCCGCCCCCCCCCGTGCCTCCCTGTCTCCCCTCGCGGGGAGAAATTTCCTTCGAAGAAGCGCCCCCTGTAGCGTCCCCGCTTTTTTCTTCTGAGCTCTTTCCCCCCCCTGCGGTGGACGTGGCACCTCGACCAGTCTCCGAGTGACCCGCGACTGGGCCTAAGGGCGTACTTTGGCTTCCTTCGCTTTGGCTGGGGACGTCGGTTTCGCTTCGTTGTCGTCGTTCTCTGGTGCGGTCGAGGGTCTGTTCGAGGAACTCAAGAGATGCCGCGCTCCCCTTCCCTGCTGCTGTGCCCTGATAGCGGATGGCGCACACCACCCCCACCCCAACCGGACACAAAAATTTGCATAGGGATTAATTAGTCTAATGCTCTGTGCGAAGGTAGGCTGTACTAGGAATAGGAGCGAATACTACGCTACTACTACTTCTGCTACCACTACTACTACTACTACTACTACTACTACTACTACTACTACTACTACTACTACTACTACTACTACTACTACT
>JBBMHQ010068976.1:0-13328 GCA_037834295.1 Postelsia palmaeformis
CTGCCAATTTTCGAAGCCTGACTCGCAAAATTGGCGGCGCTAGAAGCTCACAACAGAAAATCCGTTTTAAGGCTGGCTCAGCTCGTAGACAGACGAGACGAGCCCTCCGGCAGATATAAGTGGCATCGTTCGCATCGCCTGAAAATGTATCGGGTACAAGAGGAACGCATGAAATACCTGCAGCCGTAGCCTCAGCTTCAACACTAGACTTTCCGGGCTTGGACACAAGCGTCTCCAAAGCGTCTTCCACCTGAAAAAAAAGCAAAAAACGCGAAAAGACAGATAAACGAGAGGAGATACGGGGGTCGGTGGCGAACATGAAGAACCGCACAGATACGTCCTTCGGGAAGCCGATGCCCGCTTTTTTGTGCGAATATTCCGAAAATACACCTAACGTAAGCGTTCTTCCGTCGAGAAAAAAGTGAAATATGTCGCGGGTGATGTGGTCTATTTTATTCAAAGTCCCCCACGTTTCTTTTCTGCAACCCCTCTTCCTTAAATCAAAAGACAACGCAGACGTGAGAGGACATCGAGCCTAGCGTGCCACCAGCCTCCGCGTGCACTGAATCGGAGAACACGAAACCGTTATGTTGCGCCAGTCGAAAGAAAAAAAAACACAAAAAAACCCCCCTACATCGACGATCGACCGTACCAGGTACGTAGCATTGCAAAAGCCCCCGCTCTCGCTGCCTCCATCTCTAGCTCAAGCCGTCACAAGACTCCATCGGACCGCCGACCTGCAGCACTGCAGCACTGCACCACTCTACTGTACCACTCATTCCAAGGACGGACAATACAAACCAAAAACAACTCAAATCGATAGCCAAGCTCATCACAAACTCGAACGACTGAATAGGAGCGTCACCTGCGAGAGTGCCGACACCTTATCCCACGCGGCGGAGTCCGGGTGAAAGAGGCAACGTCGGATAAGGTCGTCTCGCATCCCCAACAGCCCTACCGACTTCATCCTGCTTCTCGCCTCGTGGGAGCTGTGGTACCCCAATACGTTGATCGTGTGAACGCCTATGACAAGACGCGAGAATTGGGGAGGGGTTTCCAAAAGCGGTGGTTGGAGGGGGGAAGCGGGGGGGGAATCATGGGCCTGCAAAAACATTTTAAGCGCTGTTTTTCCTTCTGTCCGTCCGTCGAGCATCCACTACACCTCAGAGGAAAAACTGCAGTGAATGAGAGGACGTGTGGGAGAGCGAACGCGGCAGCGCTTAGGGAGGCGAGAAAATATCCCTGCCTACGCTGTTGTCTCTGCTCAAGATGTCGATCTTCAATAACAATTTGTGTCTGCCGCGCCACGACCTCACATCGAAAGGTCACCCTATATATCATATATATATATATCGGTAAATTTGCAAGCACAGCTATCCCACCATGGGTGAAACCACTGTCGTACTTCCGGTTAGGTAGGGAAGCTCTCGTGCCCAACTCTTGACTGCGCTTTTGCACTGCACTCTTTTGCACTGCGCTGTCACCAGCTCTTTATGTACAGCACTCCCACAGCTACCTCGCATTTGCACCTACACTCGCACCCGCACCTACAGTTGCGTTGCACTTGCACAGCACTCGCGCTGTACCACTTTCGCCCGAGGTAAAAGGAAAAGTTCAGTTAGATGTCAACAAGCAAGCGACCCTCAAATGTTGGGGCAGAGTGGTACTTGCACCGCAATTGCACAGCAGCGGTCAATACACAGCAGTACGAGTCAGATGTGTCACAATACACAGCAGTACGAGTCAGATGATGTATCTCACTTTTGACGCACAACCGGAGGGGCAAGTCAGGGCGATGGTAAAGGGCCGCGTCCAGGAGCTCTCTCAAGCTCTCCAGCCTTTGCACGCTCCCGTCGTCCCCCCCGTCGCCGGGGGCACCCCCAGCTGACCCCGTCCTCGGCGACGTCCGCGAGCTCCCAGTGGAAAGCACCGGATTATCTTGGACACCATCTAGCGCGTCTTCAAGAACCGCCGCCTTAAGCACGATCACAACAGGCACACAGGCACACAGGCACACAGGTACACAAGTACATAATGTACGCAGCGAAACTACTATACTAGGGCTGTGACTTGGCTGGACTATGACGGGTGTGAGGCACAGTGACCAAGACTGATCAGAACCCACCATCGACCCGGAACCCATGTATTCCCCCCCCACGTTTACGCGCCATGGTTGGTTCTGATCCCTGTGATACGCACCATGTTTGGTTCTGATCCCTGTGATACGCCCCTCCCCCCCCCATCCGTAACTAAATGGGAGTTGGGCGGCGAAAAAACCCAACCAACTGACTCATTGAGAGGAACTACTACATTGGGTAGGTCCTCAGTTGCAACGGTTGACGTAATGGTTCAGGCGCCCCGCAGGCGGTGAACGTTCAATGCTTGGGCTCGAAAGTGCAAACTCCCGAACTTCATCTCTATCGTAGCACGACAGTGGGGTCTCAATGCAGCGTTCCCTTCCCCCTCCCCGCTGCATACAGTGCACATGCCTTGTTTTTTTTAATCGCATTACATATAGGGCCAGCGCTTCCATCCCTCGCCGACTCACAATTTAACAACTACTGAACGGGTGACACATCTGGAACTACGCTTGAGGGGTCATTTTCGGGCTGGGAGACGGCTAAGCTAGGACTAGAGTTAGTTGTGACACAGGCGACGATAGGGTGCATCTACAATTGCCTTCTGGGGCTCCCGAGTTGAGGAGCTCTGAATCGCACTCAGAAAGTGACTTGAGAACACGCGAAAGGGCGACTCGATGGCCTTGGGTGAACAAGGCATGCCTCGCTGTGAAACACAAGCGGTGTTCCAAGGACGAGGCATGCCTTAGGGGGGTGTAGACTTCCTCAGTTTAGGAGCCCCGTCAGTGCCGATTTTTTCGGCCCAAAAATGCTACCTACATTCTGTCGCAGCACGTGTGCTGTCTGCAGTCATTTTACGCACCTGAAAGCTGGCCGGTACCGACGGCGAAAACAGCTCAAGGAAACGGTGTCCTCGTTTGTCTTGCGGCGGGCGTGCCATGTCCTGCTCGAGCAAGGCCGCGACGAGGCCGTACACCGGTCCGGTGAAGGTGTCCAAGGCGTCGCTCGGACCCTCGGGCACGACGGACCGGCCGACGGAGCTGGACTCGAAGTAGCTGAACGCGCTGCCAGTGTCCGTGGTCTCTGCGCCGTCGAGGGCAGCGTGATTGAAGTTTCCATCAGCAAATGTTGTACACGTCCGATTTCGAAGCATTTAACGTACCTTACAAACATAAATAAAAGGTACAACTGTAAATTTCCAACGAAATCCTCGATCTCCCAGCTGAGGTTGTTAAAGAGACACTTCACAAGAAGAAAAGCGTTCCTTTGATGTAACGGAAGCACTTATGTGACGAAAGATGTATGCAACGACAATCGTATGTACGGGCATGTCGGTAAATGGGGACACGGAGAAACCACCAGGCGCCTGAGAAACGCCACGAGGTAACCCCATCGAATACAGACAGCATACGGTACGGGATGCCATCCCATATCCTTGTACGTGCGGGCCGCCATTTCGTCACACGCCTAAAAAACGAAAGGCAGAGGCGGCGACTTGGCCAAACCCTTGGTCACGCGATTCACCAACAAAAAAACGATGGCATAACGCAGACCCCTACACCGGGAAGGATGTAGCCAGTCTGTCTGCTCGTTTAAGAAAACCTCTCATCTTCAGCGCGACGAGACCTGACGGGAGTGGCGTGAGGGGAGGGGGTGGAGACGGGCAATCGCTCTCACCAGAGTGCGAATCATCCAGATACCCCCCGTCCGATCCACTTGTCCCCCACCGATCGTTCCCCGACCCGCTTGTCCCCCACCGATCGTTCCCCGATCCGCTTGTCCCCCACCGATCATTTCCGCTCAGTTCACCGTCGTTGCCGCCGTAGTCGTACCCCATACTCGCCCTCCCCTGCTGCATGAGGTCACCACTGTCGCTCCTAGCAGCGAGCGCATCCACGAGACGGTGGCACCACGTCAGCCATCCCTGCCGAGACATCAGCGCGTCCGCGTTCCGCTCGCGATCTCCGCCATCCTGCTCTTTCCCTTTGTTCCGCCCAGCTCCTCCCGAGGCCGTCACCGATCCAGTAGCCCCCGACGCCGCCGCCGACTTTCCAGCCAATCTCGTCGCGGTCCCGCCACCGTCATCTTCGCCGAAACCGCCGAAGTCTTTCCTGCCGCCCCGTCCTTGCCCTTGACCCTGCCCCTCAGGGGCGGGTGCCGATGGTAGCCACGCCACGGCGCTTTCAAGCTGAAGGAGACACCGCGCGAGCACTGCGGGGGACTGCGCGCGTTGAAGGGCACGCATCAGAACCTCCACTGTTTCAGGGAGCACAAGCCTCACCTCCTCGGCTTCACCGCCGCCGCCGTCACCGCCACTGCCATTACCGTCACCATCACCTCCACTTCCACCTCCATTTCCACCTCCCCCGCCTCCGCTTCCTCCACCACCGTCTTGTCCTGCTACGTCCTCCACCGCGTCGTCAGAGCTCCTGCGCTCCACGGCTTCCTCGGCAGCCGCGTCGAGGCCGGCTTCCGGCGACGAGCCGGATGTAAGAGGGTTTAGTTTCATTTCCATTTGTGGCTTATCAGCGCCTTTTCGCGTTGAAGACGGGGTGGCGGGCATCGCGGATGCCTCGTCTTGAGCAACACCACCACCGGCAGGAGAACGAGGCACCGACGACTTGGCCAAGGGCGCTCCTGTCATCGCCGAGGCGTCTGCTCCAGCGGACGCGGGTTCTATGCTGAGTCGTCGTAGTATACCCGACAGGAATCCCGTCTCTTCCTTGTCTCCGGCTGCCTTCGCCAGCCCGCCTGCCCCTTGGCCTTGTCCGGGCGCAGCCATCGCCGCAACCACCCCTATCGCGCCGCCGTCGGTCTTAAGAGGGGTGCCACTGTTATGTGACGCTTCCACTCCCTTCATTAGAGCCGCGAATCTCCCGGTCTTCGAAGAGCTACCCCCCGTAACCCCGTCGGCGGCGGCGGTGGCGGCGGCGTTGGGGTCCTCTCCTTGGGACGAGGCGGGATCAGCCCCCCGTTCTCGCGGCTCAATCACTGCAGGCAGGCCATCTTCCTTCTCCAGTACATCTTCGTGGTTGTGAGTATTCTGTTCTTCTTCGTTCGGCAAATCTAGCGAAAGGGTGACGTTCTCCGAGGCAGCAGCGTCTTCTAAGGGCGTTGGGTCCGTGGAAACAGCAGCAGCGGCGGCTGCGGCCGCTGCGGTGGACCTGAGTCGGTTCACCAAAGATACCCCTTCGCTTGTAGAAGTTTGTCCTGTAGCGTTGGGCTGCGTGGTGTCTTCGTCGGGGGCGCTGGAGTAGCTGCTCCACCAAGCCCTGCAAGCGAGAGGATCACCACGTGGTGGTTTGGGTCGCGTCGTTTGCGGTTGCCCACGAACACAGCACGCACATATCGTACACAACCGGTACAGCGCGTCCATGTCTCTCTGGGTCATACAGTTATACCTGGCATATGTCGAAGCCGAGCGAATGCCATGGCCCTGTACTATTAATCCGTCCTGTAACGCCCGCAACTACAGTGTAAAGTCAGCACTATGGAGGCAGTACAAGAGAACAAACAAATAAGCACAGCTGTGGAGTAGGCCAACAATATTATATCAACAGGACGGCAGTGTAGGGCAGAAGCGACACCAGTGTAGCAGTACAGTCGGACAGCCATAGTGCGACAGTACGCGCACCTTAGCCATGACTCCTTGCTGCCCTTGATCGCCAGCACATCTTTCTCGCGAATCGGTCGCGGCTCGTGCTTCGAACCCCACACGCCGAAAATCATGCCCATCAAAGCATCGCACATGGCCTGGCAAGTGACGTGAGGCTCAAGCTGGTGACACATCGCCGTGAAACCGCCCAGCTTTTCGAAGGCGCGCAGCGCTTGCGGGTCAGCCCCGGACCTCCCTCCCACGGCGGACTCGTCGGAGGAAAAGAAGGTCGACGTTGAAACGGAAGAGCGACGGCCATCGTCTCCTTTCCTCACCTGTTGGTCGTTGTTGTCACGGTTTCATTGTTTTCGTCATCACCATCCATACCACGATACTGTACACTCGTGCATTGCCAGCAGCGATATTACATTCACAGATCTATAAGATACAACGCCAAAAACAAGCTCTTGATCCATACTATTAATAAATAATTCAAGACAAACACCTCCCAGGCACACGATATAAATAGAAACGGGGAGCACTTATTCATGATTTTCGTGAAAGAGAGGCGCACTATCGATATCGCTACTGATGCGATTGCCATTGCTGCCGTTTTCGTCGTTCGTGACCGTAGTCGTCATCATCACAGTCGTCGATACCGTCCTCGTACTCAGATCCATTGGCGTCGTCGTTTTTCTGATCGTTCTCGTCACTGCTATCGTTGATTGGACACATCCGGAGGAGGTCCGCCCGGCAAGTCGTGAAGCGCGGCCTCACTGCTGTACGCTTGCTAAGGCGTACATACTGGTGCCAAAGAGGACGAGGCATAGCATTGGCTTACCCCTTACACCAAGAGTGCCCCAAACCAATTGTAAGTAGAATGACCCCAAGAAGAAGTTGCGGTTCTTCATGGGTCAAGGCAAAACAAAAACACGCCTGAGCGCCTCGGACTGTACACCTCACTTTTAGCGACACAGCGGGCCAGCGACAACGAAGATGCACAAGCACGGAGACTACCGGTGTCATCAGGAAATACATCCGACCACCTATCATGGATGGCCAGCAGAATAGCCCCTTGGCCCAGCAATGGCAACTCGCTACGAGTGTAGTGCATGCATACTGCCAAGTAACAGTGACGACAATACGCGTCGCTCACCAACATGAGGCTGAGAAGTTTGATGGCGCTGACTCGAGTTTCCGCGTGGCTCGAGGACAGCAGGTCCAGCGCCAGCAAAAATTTTCCCCCTGTCAAAACACGGACGGCGACATTAGGCGCGACGGTGTGCAAGATATCGACAAGCCCATCAGAGGGAACCGAAAAAAATAGAGAACGGGCAGACTCGATCCAGCTATTGGCGCACGCGATCGCGTTGGACTGTCTGTAGCTCTCCTTCGAGGCCGTCGAGAAAACACATCACAGGAAGAAAAGGTAAAATAATTCCTAGGCAAGGAGTAAAGCCAGTTGGGCTAGTTTTGCGTGCCCTCCCCTGGTTTCGAGAGAATCGTCTGGGAAAAACGTCAAAGGGGTGCGTTATCTTGCGCGTAACATGGTACGAAACATCAATTTGGCTTCGAGGCTCGATTTCTTACCAGGTACACGGTATAGTCTTGCCACCTTTGAGCATACAGGCCACTATATAGGATTTATGGTGGCACCGAACCCTGAACACTGTTTCTTCCCTCAATTCTCTTGTTTGGTCCTGATAAAATCAGACTCAATTACAACGATTGATTTTCTCAAGAGCGGGCGCTCCCTGTATTTTGCTGCTATACATTTTCATTTCCCAAATTATGTCACAAAAACGCGCCAAAACACAAACAGGGTATCATAGTCTACTGTGTGTTGCTCCAGTCCCGATGTCACTGCTGCTGCTGCGCTCTCTCACCCGCGGGCAGCGCCTGGGACATCATCCCGACAACGACTGCACCCCCGTCGCCGCCGCACATTTGCACCACCAGCTCCACGACGGTCCCGAGAACTTGTCGTGTCAGGGTAAGCTGAGACTGCGCAGACCCGGCCGCCGTGACGGCCGATGACGATGACGAGCCGCGCCGGGGGCCTGCACCGAACAGCCCGAACCTCTCTTCCTAGAAATACCACGGCGGGGGAGGGGGGTTAGGGGGGGGGGAGGGGAGGGGGTGTGCTCAATAGGAGAGATGTACTCGATCTCATGCGTGGCCGTAGTCGTTTAACCGTAGATCCTCGCATCCCTGCAATACCGGGACGGAGCACGTCGGGTCTTCACAGACCAGGCAGACATTGCTTGCACCAAGCGCGAAGTGCCGTGAGGTGTCCAGCGAGTCGCATGAAGGGTGAGCTGCACCCTACTAACAATCACTTGTGAGACGGACTTGCACATGGATGACAGCTTCAATAAGTTCATTTATTTTCCGGTGTAGCCACTTCCAGAGACAGCAATGGGAGCCCTACGTACCTGCGTTTTGGGTGCCATTCCATCAACACTACGTGATACGATCATTCCCGCTTGTGCGGAGCAATAGTTCTTCACCTCGCACAAATGATCTAACTCGACAACCAGCTGTGACCGACCGCCAAAAAAACAAGAAGAAGCGGTACCCTGGTTGTCTAGCTCAAGTAGTGAGCGGCATGTTTTGCAGTGTCGTTGCCAACCGACGCCAACCGAACCTAAACAAACGACCATTTCCCATGTGCGGAGTGAAGGTTCTCCACCCCGCACAAATGGTCCAACTCGTCAACCAGCTGTGACCGACCGCCAAAGACAAACACATAAACAACAACGGTACCCTGGTTGTCTAGCTCAAGTAGTGAGCGGCATGTCTTACTGTGTCGTTGCCAACCGACGCCAACCCAACCTATATAGATACATGTAGGCGTGGGGGGGGGGTGGAATGCGAGTGTCAGAAGCGTTACTGTGCCACCGTAGGGGCTGCCATAAACTCTGCATAGTCACAAGTGTTGCTGTACCGTAAAGTTCAACCTAACCTGAACCCAATACGGAAGGAAATATCCCGAAAACACAACATATCCGCCAACAAAGAACGGTCGAGTGTGGCTCGCGGGAGCCTCCATCAATGGCGCTGCTAACAGCTTGAGGGCGTCAGAATTTTGAGTGACTCCAACTTTCCTCCTGTTATGCAGTTCACTTTTCCCACCGTCTTTCTGCTGACGTAGCGCTATCGCTGAGCACGTCGCATACGAAGTATCACTTTCGGTACAATAACGCCTTGCAAAAGTACGACTATACAAGCACGATACAGCTCAGTAGCCTACATTTTCCCGCCAGTATGCCATAGATGAGGCTTCTCCTTCCTACTAAGCAATCCAGCGATGCATGTATCAGCAAACGACAACAAGATGACCACGGTTTCACACCTTGTTCCATCGAGAGACAGCAAGTTCACCACTTTGCCGCACCGCCACTGACAGGGACATTGATACTGACGTTGACCATGGCTATAGGCCTACTTCCAGCAATGTAGTAGGCAGGGGGGAAGAGTGCCCGCCCGCTACGTGACCATGCTGTACCATACTACGGGACCCGAGAGACGAAAGGGACGGAGCTGGAGCAGTGGGGAAAATGCATCAGGCGGGATGTCAAACAAGCAGGAAAAATCAAAATAAAATTGGTGTTGACGTCGTCGACGAATTTGGCACACCCGCAGGTAAACTTGACTAGCGCACCTCCCCAGTGTTCAGCATCTCGCGTCGTGCGATGTCCGTCAGCTTCTCGACCTCGTGATGACACCTCAGCACGAAGCCGACCAAGGCCGCGAGGTGGTCAGGCGTGCACCCTGCAGACGTGCTGGTCGCCACTGCCGCGGCGGGGTCCTGAATGAGTGTCATGAAAGCGTGTCGAGTGACAGGCGCGACGAACGTCAAGCACGCCAAACACGAAAGGGCGGGTCTACTGCCAACGCACCTTGTAGAGACACAAATATTCTCGAAAGGAAAATCAAATTTAAGATGAGATGAGTCAGGGGCATTCAAAACATAACCAAGGACACTCCATCTTTTGTGTTTTAGTCACAAACAGAGGGGGGGTATACGAAAGCAAGCAAATATACTCCTGGAAAAAAATACCTTTTTTTAAGGCTGTGGCCAAAATCAGGTACACCTGATCCATTTGGGCCAATATCAGGCACCTACTATATATAACCAAGAAAAACACGCGCGCCAAGAGCAGTGTTTCATCCATGAAAATCCATAAACTTTTTTTTGCGCCTGAACATTGAGCGTGTGGCCTCCAAATCAGACCTGATGGTTTCCTTTTTCTTGGAGGTACCACGGGGTCCACTAGACCTGCAGAGGGTCACTTTTAATCACTATGAATCACTATTATGAATAGGCTTCGGTTGTTTCGCCACGGCGGGAGCGCCAAGAGTAATTATTCTGCCCCCCCCCGTTGCCAGCTTTGAAGCTTCCCGACCATCCTCGCGGGACCGCCTGCTCCTTGCGGAACCGCCTGCTCGACACGAAATCATTTTGCCATACCAAATCCAAACATGACATCACCTCGACGACGGGTGGGGCAGACGAATTGCCGTGTGTCCACGGTGCTGTTATATGACTCCTGTGACCATAAAAAATAACAGGGTACACATAATAACAACTGAAGCACATCGTACCGCCCAAATGAGAAAAAAATGTGCACGTAGGGCCTCTTGGGTTCAAAATTTGCCGAAATCAGTTGAAATCTAGACACCGTAGAAAAAATCAGGTATACCCTGGTATTTTCGAGTCAAAATCACGTACAATGTCAGCCTGGCCAATAGCAGAGGTCCTGGCGTGTGATTTATACTTGTTTTTAGTGTGTGACTGATTTTGGCCCAAAAGTGGGCAGGTGCACCTGATTTTGGCTAAAACCCTTTCAAAAAGAAATTCGTACAGAAATCTCACAATTCTGGTTTGTTTCTCAATGTGACCATGGAAAGAGTGTATGGCTTGTTTTCTCTTCTTATTTGGCGTACTCTCAGGTGAGTGTCAAGTTTTCTTTGGTTGGATGGCATCCAACTATATGGGGCAGGATTTGCTTGGTAAGATAAACAAACATTCATTAGCATCCCATCCGACAAGATGCTTGGTACAAAATAATGCACAATAGTTTGTGTTACCAGGGTAGAGTAGAGGTGAGAGCACAGTTGGGCGTGCGCAAACTACTGACAACCGGTGGTGATATCACCCCAACAAGCAATCAAAGCGAAGCAGCATCCGCTCAACAACCAATCCATTCAAGATGTCACTATTAATATTACCGAGGAATATAGTTAATAGGACCTACGGTCCATACAAAAACCTATCTATTTACCTATTTTTACTAACAATATTTGGTCTTATTAACTATAGTCCTCACTATTAATGTCACTATTAATGTCATTAAAGGAGAAGGAAGGCAAAGAAAGGCAGTGGAGCACTCAGCCACGAACATCCCTGTGGATAGACCATCAGTCTACGCACCCACCAAATCGGACGCAACGGTACAGGAAGCTGCGCTAAGGACACCAGTCCATCAGCAGGTGTCCATAAATGCTACCGGGCGTGACCAAAACCTCCGCCCGCCGGCGCCGAGAAACCGCAAGGCATGACACACAAGCCTACAACGCTCAGCACACCTTTCCAGACCCCTCATCCCCTATCCCACACGCCGCCAGTCACAACCACCGTCATCCCACCCTTGATATCTGGGGGCACAATATAAACGAGTGTATCTACGGTACTTCGCAGGCCTCTTTAATCTTGTTTGGATTGAGAAGTTTCGTTTTTTCACCTGTGGTCGCACAGCCGCCGCCACCGCAGCAGAACCGGCGATAAGAACCTGCAGCATTCGCGCGGCCTGCGTGCGCGCCCCCGCCCCCGCTGCAACGGCAGGCCTCTGTCCCGTAGAAACCCTCTTAGAACCACCGTCTTCGCGGCTTCCCCTGCCTCCTCCCACTTGCCCTGACGACATCGAAAACGATGATTGCCGTCGGGAAGACCGTCCGCGCGTGCCGACGCTGCTGCTGCTACCGGTGAGGGTATCGATGCCGCGCGTTGGAACTCCTTCCGGAGGCGAAGGAGAAGGGGAAGGGGGGAAAGCAGGCGGAGACAGGAGGTACAGGAGAGGCGCGAACGGCCCCGGTTCTTGGAATGCTCGTCGCCACACCTGACAGCAGGAGACACGAAAAAAACCCCAACAAAGTGGAAAGCACGGGTGCCGGTACGTGGCGTCAGGACAATATTAGGCTTGTTGGGGCTGCGGCTAGGTTTAGGGTCGTGGAAGAATGTTCGTGGGAAATGTTGTATTATGAACAGCATTCACAGGATATCGAAACGTCCAGATGAACCGATTGAGCGGCCGCCCTGGCTGCTACCTTTCAAACACAATGCAAGGCACGTACCTTGCTGCAGGGCTCTGCAATCGTCCACAAACAGTACACACCAGTCATACATACCTTCTGTACTAGACTGCAGCTGAACACTCGTCATCGTTGGGGGGGCTTGCGGGGTCGTGCGTGTCGTCTTGTGTCAAACAAGAGCTGGATAAGCTACAAGGTACCATATACTGTGTGAAGTCTTGCAGTCACCAGTTGCCTACACTTTATTTTAGGGGATAGCGCGTAGCGCCTACAGCCCCCCCCAGCCCTTTCCCCCCAAGTAATGTCTACCTGGTCGCTGAAAACCCGACGTGCTCCGTCCCGGCATTGTTGGGATACGAGGGTCTATGGTTATACGACTACAGCCGTGCATGGTATGAGTACATTCCCGTCCCCCCAAAACCAAAGCGCCTCTCACCTGTATCCCTGCCGGACTCCCGTCAAGAGCGTCCACCAGAGCCTCCATCACTCTCGCCTGTAGCTCGGGCTTGCCTTCGCAGTGGCCCAACAAGTCCACCACGAGCCGCAACGCTTCCGGCGATCGAACCGGCTTCACGCCCACCGTGGCGTTCGCCAAGAACGCCCCTCGCGCCTGCGACTGCTCTGTTGCGTCGGTCCACCTCCCGGAGGCCGAGGAGTCAAGCAGGGTGGAGGAGGACACGTCCACCGCTCCTTGAAGAGCCTCGCTAGTCATGAGGTCGAACAAGGTGTCGAACGTGTCCATCGAGAGCTGCAAGTTTTTGTCGTTATCGTGGTGTAGTCACGCGATGCGGACATTTCGCGGGTGGGGCGGGGGCGGGGGTAAGGGCCGGCGGGTGGGTCGGTCTGTTTAAGGTACCGCCTTCTCCTCCCTTCCGTCATGAATTCCTGCGGAGCGAGCGGTTCCAACTAAACATACACTTGGAGATAATGGAGAACACGACGAACCCTTAACACTACAGACGAAAGCGCTCGGTCGGGCGCGGAATCGTTCCCGCCAGGCGACTCATACAACGCAAGGCCTTAGATCGCTCTCCCACCAGCACAACGCGCTGCAAGCGTGGCATCTCCGGCTCGGCACCCCCACTTGTGCTTGTACCAATAGCGTACAAATATGTACCGATTCGGCAAACGAGTGATCGATCGCAGCAGCAACCTTGATGGGGAAACGTATACGCCCTCGTAGCCGGCCTCCCAGTGCCTTGCACGTACACTAAACGGCGACACCGCGCGCGTTGCACCATCACCGCCCCTCAGCGGCGTGGGAGCAAAAGCTGGGCTTATCTGTCGTCTCTGACCTGTCGCAGGGCGTCGTCCCCCTGCGCAAGCGCGTGGTAGAGCAC
>JBBMHQ010068987.1:0-13327 GCA_037834295.1 Postelsia palmaeformis
TTGTGTGTGTGTGTGCCGTGTGCCGTGTGCCGCGTTTTTGGTGACCGTGAAGATGGCTGAACAAATCGTAACCGTGCTGCGACTGCAGCAGTTATAATCTATAAAACGTCGGCTTTTTTTCTCGCACATGATGATTTTTCTTGCAATGTCGTCTTGAACCACTCTTGATCGTTTATATTTGACTTCGGTAGAATTTCGCGCGATGGACAATAGGCTACGTATACACATGACATTCGTATCATTAGTCGGCGTACGTGGGACAACGTTTCAAAGCCTCACCACCTGATTGGTCCGCACGCTGCATGGCTGTTTGCATACTGGTATCGCTTAGCAAATGTAGAACCACAAAGAAGCACGAATGAAGGCATCGTATCGAGGACGGTAGTTTGTGAGTTCCACGATATCTCTCAACGTTCACCAAGTTACCTTATACGTTCCTTTCTTTCTCGGACGAAAAGCGGCGGAAACATTGTATGCGCCACTACTAGCGTATATAAGCCACGTCTCACCCTTAAAGTGCACTATCATACGTACAAATACTCGAATCAACCTCGAGTCTTGCCAAGCATAGGCTCAATCAAGCTATAGTCGTATAGCCCATCTTGACGGGGAACTTTAGTTGGAAATAAATTTATGTTCCGAATTCTTTTTTTATTGACAACTAGTGTACGCCGTTCCCCAATATTATAGGGACCCCAACACCTTTTTTTCGAAATCAAATTAAAATTAGTTGAAATTTTTATTTCCGACTAGAGTTCTTCGTTGAGATGGGCCTTTACCAACCACAGCATCTAAGCTCTATTCATGGCATACGGTTCAGGTCAGGGTTCGGTGGGTCGGCTTCAGGTGCCACGCATAGTAGTAGCAGCAGTTCGTTCAGCAATAGTACAGTAGCAGTAGTACAAATTATAGGGTGGGGCATGACATGTTTTTTTCGAACGAGCGGAGGCACCGCTTACCCTGTACATCGAAAGTTTTTTGTGTCGTTCGCGCCTCATGCACGCCTTTATGGTTACCGGCTACCGGTATCTCTCGGACTCCATTCGACTATTACTGCAGTACAATAATCAAGACACATGCATGCTACGTTATCATGGGGGTGCATCAACAGCAAGCACTATAAATAGTATTTCCTGACACTCATCGCATGAGCTCTACACTAATATACAGTAGTAAGTCGCCCAACAGCGGCTTAAGAGAAGTGTACGCTTAAACCGACGGTGAACAACCCCGTTGACCGACGAGGTCTGTTCAGAAAAACATGATGAAAACAAACGATGGTATTGATAGTGCCATCAAGGATAAGTCCCCCGGTTGAGAAGCACCATCAGTCCTCAGCATTTGCCTCGCAAGGCAAAAAGTGATACCTGTACCCCTATCGTGGCACGCGTCACCAATAACTGTCTCCCAATTACGCTTTGGAAGATGGCACCACACACGCGAGGCTTCCAACTTGCAATCTGGACGGATGTAATATATGCGGCACACTTCAGGCTTCCAACTTGCGTAGAGAGGGAAAAGGAGTACCCCGTGAGGGCGAGCACGCTGTACGCCGTACGTGTACGTTCCCACCTTTCGAACCCCACCAGTATTGTCCCCAAAGTGATATTATTTGCGTGCGGGGGCGTGCACAATCGAGTTTCAGAGGTGACCTCCTCTATGAACGTCAAGGTGATGACTAAGAAGCACTGGGAAACACTTTTCTAATAGTCGTAGCCTACCCGAGGCAAGGGTTTCATCGCAATGAATTCTACTCCAATCCTTCAAATCGCGGTGGGAGACACGCACGATAACAACCCAAGGTACAGCAAGCGATTAGAGCATACCACCACAGGATGCATCTACCTCATTTTCAGCAGATCTAGTTCATTTTTCAGTGGATGCTGCCACACTGCTTGTTGCCCAAGTTCGACCGAGACAAGCAGCCCAGGCCTATAACCGGGGCGAGCAGCTCAATGGGAGCAAGCGGGCGGGGTAGAACGCCCGTACATAGCCACCCACACTGCGCCACAAAAAGCATGCAGTAGCGACAGACCAAGAGGCAGACCGCGAAAAACAAACGTGTTCGTCCCTCGTTAAATCGTTGAATAGCACCAGCACCAGTGGCAGCAGCGCTATCACCAAAGAAACGCGCACGCCCCTGGCTAAGCGAGGCAGCGCGAGGTCTTCACCAGCAGACAGCCTACTGTATATTCTACTCTGGACCCAAGTACAAGGACCGCTTTCACATTGATATTCAGCCCAAATGATCGTTATATCCACTCAGGGACGAAATGGTCGTTATATCCACTCAGGGACGGATTTCCTTTTGATACTACCATTTCTTTTTCTCGACAGCGAGGAGAGAGTGCACGCCGAGGTACGCGTCTACGCTTGACGAGGGGTTTTCCGAGTTTCGTTGCGTGTGCCCCGCCCCCCTTTGCGTCGTCAATGGTCGAGAGACAAGTCAAGAGATCAGACGAGTACGCGCCCCCCCCCTCCACCCTTGCCAGCCCTGTTGTGGAAAATTGTCTTGGAAGTTCGCCCCCGTGGAGTGAGTGGGTGGTGTTATATCTTGCGTGACATACGGTACGCAGGCAAGCGTCAGGCGCAATCATCAAGCAAGCATCCACGACGCGTCCATTCCAAGCCAGAATTTGTAGCGCTTCGCCCTCTTCAGTGCCGCGTTGAGCGACTTTTTCGATCCCTGCAGCAATGGAGCGAGGGGGCAAATTCAAAAAGAAGATGGAGGCAAAAAGGCGCTTTTTCATGCTTGTCTTATGTCACGAGCGGGGGCAGAGAGGGACGGGGAGGGGGGGGGGGAGGGCTGTTCGAGCAAAAATGCTCTGGCGTTCAGAGCAACACTTCAAAATATTGTGCCGGGTTTCGCGCGGCAACAATGGTGTCGGTGTCAAACACCTTACGAATACGAAGGCTACTACACTTACTGAACACGCTACCACTCTGTACCTGAACGTAGGCACCATTGTATATTAATATTCAACGAAAAATGTCCTCAAGTTTGGGGACAGAGTGGTATATACCAGCATAGGGGTGCACCTCATGCTGCCTGAGGTTATGATTCGTACTTCACAAGCCCACCCAGCACCTCACCTTGACAAAAATGAAAGTGCTTCCCGACAAGCAACGCCATGGCCTATTACAAATAGGTATACATCGAAAAAACGATACGAAAACACAAACGATTTTCCCAGTGACATTGGGTATACACTGCCTCAGTCGGGGACCCCCGTCAGTAAAATTATTTTGTTCAAAAAAAGGTACAGTACCTCTATCGTACACGCGTCCAATGAATATCTCAGTACACATCGGATTGCCTAGAGGGTGGCATTGGCAGAGATGATGCCCCCTGCTCACGGCTACTGTTACCCAACTGTGGAGGTACCGTGGTCTTTCAGCGCAAGCCGAGTGTGAAAAATTGTGCGGGCACGTGATAAACGTTTTCTTCCGGTTGTAGCGCTGGTGCTGGTTCACGTAACGCGCGTGTAAGTGGTATCCCTCCGCGCGTCATCAACGGGTCGAATCAACGGATCGATTCAGCGGATTGTATCAACGGATATAATCGACGGATAGGTACGTCCGTGTCCGATACAGGCAAACAAAGTGTACACACACCGGCATCATTCCTCAGCTCTAAGGTTAAAAGAGGATGATTGGGGCAACAGCTATCAAGCCGGAGCTCGAACAGGACGGAGGGTGTCTCCCTCTCGAACGGGCACCGGATAAGCCGCGTGGCCATACTGCCACACACTAAGCCCGAAGAAAGTGGGTCTCGTGCTACGAAGGGCAGCGGGCGATACCACACCACACTATCTCACAAATTGGCCTTCTTTGTCTCCGACCATGTCAGCCCATTGATCTGCGTCTCGGTGGGAAAGCATATTGTTGACCCTCAGCAGATAGTCCGTAAGGAGCTGGGGGGTGTACAGTTCATGACGCTCAATCAAGCCGGACTCCAGAAGCTGACAGGGCAAAGTTGAACGAAAGGAGAGGGTGCACGCATAGGACAAGTCAGAGCAGGTCAGATCATATCCCGACTTCATGAGACAGATTCTTCAGGGTACACAGGCTTTGGTGCGTACCGGGTATGATCTGCATGATCTAGCTTATGTCGCCGGGTGGGAGCCGCATAATCTGCATGCTCTACCGAATGGCACATGTGTCCTGGGTTGGATCTGTACTGTACAGATCCTGCACAAAATCTCATAACGGGAGGATAGAATCTACATGATCTATCTCTAGATGATCCATCTGTAGATGGTCTAGATCGTGATGTGTCTAGGGTGTGAAGAGTTATCGACAGGGGAAGACGGGCGCTTGTGATATTAACAGGAAATGGCGCTGGCAAATTGAATTGCCAGGGCTACGAGTACAAGCCAGAAATAAGACTACAGCATGTGAAATGACCACGCACACCACGAAATGTGATGAGCTGCCGCCGCACACACAGAGAACCTCAAAGTTCAGACGCCAAGGTGAAGGGAAGAGGGAGGTCGTAGTCATTTGTTGCTTGGCTTAGTCATTTGACCATTGACCACGCCTCCCTTTGAGACGGAGCACCGCTTCTACTTCTAATATAGACATCTCCAACAGTTGGGCGCTCATTGCGTTGTTTCCATATATTACATACATAACCATTTGATGTGATAGTCTTATCGCCTTCCTGTTTGGCCGCCTGTGGCCACCATCTATCTCCTAGGATAGCGATGGTTTTCTCGCCATGACCTAGTGTACCAAACTTCTCCATGTTACCTTCGTCCATCTCCTCATCACCTCCTCTAGCACATCCCGTTCCTCCTCGTACATTCAATATTGTACCACTATGTGAGTCCTACTCTATTGCTCTGCCACTATGGCACATCTTCGCATCAACTTCCTCCTCCTGACTACTGGTCTACCTCTTTCTTCTTTCTGGCGGGCCCTGGTCCCCTACACGAAGTCGCAGTTTCAGCGTTTCGCGAAGTCCATTGCGCCGTGCACACAAGTCTTCATTCCTACCTCTTCTCTTACCGCCCCGCATATCCCCAAGTGTTTTCCCTCTTATACCTCATTTCTTGAAGGAAAGGGCGCATATCCTCAAGTGGTTTCCCCCTTTTACCTCAGTTCTTGAAGGAAAGGGGTAGGTCAGTGCAACAGTTACGACAGAGGGGAAAAAAACGCCAAATGGGATGAGCGGAGTGTAGACAGAAAGAGGGGTAGTGGCCACAAATAACCGTCCAAGAGGACAGACAGCTCACATCTTTCTTGAACGTGACGTTGTGAAGGGTTGGAGGTCGGCACCGCTTTCCCCCGAACATATCCCTATAGGTCTGGCAACGACGAAACGTCCACACACGCAGATAAAAAATACTCAAAACAGTGAGGACCGGCGGGGTTAATTTAGGGCCAAATGGTCAGCGCTGACTGAGTGGGCTTCTATTAATAGGCTGTCTCTTGTGAACGAACAAATGATGCTGTTGACGCCGTACCAACATGTACGCCATGCACCAAAAGCACGAACGAAAAGAGGCGTCGCAATCGGACAACCGCGGAACATTGTGGGGTTCCAATAGCATACGACATCCCGCTCCACAGAACCCGTGCGACACAATCGTGCAACAAAAAGGAGAAACACAAGCTAGAATCAGGCGAGCCTTTGAGGCGTCGCGCTTCTCGTTTGTCTACCCACGCAACAGCGTAAAATACTGCCGGAGGCCGTCCCGCTCAATCTTCGCTTACTGGTACATATAGCTGGCGATCTGCCGATATACTAACAGTTTTTGTATTGTTTCTTTCGTGGCCAAGCGCTGCTAGGTCGACCCCGTTTGTCCTGCCAAACGACGGGCACATAGCGCCGCCCATTCGCCCCAACAGCCGAGAACTAACCTTGCGCAAGTGACCTTGTGAAGCTCACCTTGTGCAACTAATCTTGTACACCTAGCCTTGTACAACTAGTCTTGCACCTGGGACAACTATGACCTTATACAAGTAACCTCGCGCTACAACTAACCTTGAACAAATGAAGGACCACCCTGTCCACGCAGTCATTCGTTTCATCCTGTCTTCCGTCAGGGTCGTCTACTATCAGCATCGGTTCCGCCCTGAGGAAGGACATAACATCGCCGACATCACCGACGTCGCCGCCATGGGGACCGGGGAACATTGGGGTGAAACTTTACATGATATGGCCAGGTGTTCACCACAGGTGTGCACTGCCACGTACAACTTCAAGAACACGAGGCCATCTCAGGAGGCGTTGCTGCAACCAGCCTCAGCTTGCGAAATTTGCACCACGATTCGGGTTAGGGAAGGCCCGATGCAATGCTTCTCAAGCCACTTAAACGCACGATCCCCCACCGCCGTTGCGCGGGGGGCGTATCTACTCACTACGGCGTGTACAACCTGTACGGCGTACCAGGGATGCATAGTAGTGTTGTCAGACCCAATACAACCTCTTCCGTTTTTGCTTCAGAGCTCGGCCAGTTTGGACACTGCGCAGTCCACCACAAGGATTCGCGTTCATGCCCTCATTTATTAATAGCGCACTGACTAACCTACACGACGAACGCGAAAACATCAGGTTTGGGCGGTGTAGGCCTCAAGGTGAGATGCAATCTTGGTGTCTATGTTCTGTTGCTGTAAGGCGCCGGCTGCGAGTAGTACAAGTAGTACCACACCACGGAAACACCAAGGAGGAGGCTTGAATGTCATTCGTGGGCAACATCGCATCGTACAAAACTGTCAGAGCTGTCAGGGGGCGACGAACCCCTGGTGCAAATCCTCTTCTACGCTGCTGGCCCTCTTATAAGGCATGCCCTAAGAAAGAAGCCCACAAGAAACTCAGCCTTACGTTTCCAGGGAAATACAAAAATCTGGAGCGGTTCATATCCTCAAGTTAGCGTGGAACACACCTTTTCTCATAAAGGAACCTGTTATAGCCTGGACCAGTATCCTGGTTTCTTATAGTATAAGGCGGCCGGTACTGGAGTCGGCTTACGATCACTCCAACGCTAACCCGACTTTCGACTGTGACGACGACTTGTCACTTGTCACTTGTAAGCTCATATAGTCGAGCGCTACAGCCTGTGCAATTTGTGCCGGTACGACTATACTAAAGTGATAGCGAACGTGACATAGCTAGGGCTGTGAGACCGCAGGATTTCACAACTAATAGCAAATCTGCAGGTGCCATGAGTCAACGAACTGACTTCAGTCGGCAAGTCGGATGGCGAAACCAGCTGACGGCCAGCCGACTTGCCGATTTCTGATCAGCCCTCCCCGTCGAGGGGGGGCCCACCCAAACAAGAAAAAAAAAACATCTCAAGTATGAAAATTTGACAAGTCTGAATTTCGGCACTTCCGAGAAACGACGATTAATACGAGATATATACAATATTAATAGCAGTCCGACTGATAACTATAACTGTATAGCTGTTGGTGACTTGACCCCTTGAGGAGTGCAGTCCCGTTTTGGGAACATATCAGTCAATTTTTAAGTACTTTGTCGCAAAAACGGAACTGCAGTCTAAAAAGGGATAAATCGTGCCGACTCGCAGCTCTACCGTATGCTTAACAGTACGGGCCCGCCAACAGCAAACACCTACCCTGACCCTTTTACGGCAAAATGCAGTGAGTCCCATTATGGGGGGGGGAAACATAATTATAATTTGACTGGCTTGTCTCCAAGAGGGGGCTGCAGTTTGCCTTCAAAGGGTAAAAACAAACTTGGGAACGTTAGAAAGACATCATCTCTGAGCAAACCTCAAGCATAGGCTACCACACATCGGCAGGGTTTATTTAGTGCAGCACCACCGCTCAGCACGATTCACGAAGCACACTTTCTGACCTACTACGGAGGGCCATAGTAAATACAGTATGACCAAATATTGTTGGTAAAAATAGCGAGATATACAGGTTTTTGTGTGTACCGTATAGATCCTACCTGTACCTGGTATTTATTTACTTTAGTCCCCCGTGATAGCGTCCACCCGAAAAGCAAGCGTTATGTTCTTATTAGGTTGCGTATTCTTCGTTGGTGTTCGTTCGTACGCTCACTTGTACCTGTTGATCTCGGAGAAAAGATGGTAGATCTCCTTCTCGTCGCGGGTTTCGAACAGCTCGATCACCACGTTTTGCTTTTTTGGGTCCCAATGCCCGTTGTCCGCCATCAGCAGCATCGCCCCCAGGCGGTGCTGCCCGTCCACGATGCCTAGAATGTACTGTTGGTTTTCCTCCGTGAGCTGCCAAACGGGAACAAGGGACGAGAAGAAATGCCGTTGACGGGTCTATCGTTGTCTGTGGGACGCCTGGTGTGCAGATTAGATCCATTGCTACAAACGATGTGTTCCAAAAAAACAAAATTCGCCCAGGAGGTGTAGCTGCCAATCAATACGCAACAAAAAGAGCACGCAACTGTCAATCGATACAAAGAAGATGAGGTACGAAACTGCCAATCGACACGTAAAACATATGAGGTACCGTATTATCAACCTGAAGGTAACAAATACAATAACAGCACAGCAGTATACCAGGTATCGGGTGTGTAAGTTAGTGATCACAACGCTCGCGCCAGGGATTGGCTCGATATATTTTCATGTAACTCCAATATAGTTCACCCGCACGGTCGCACTCTTCAGCCTAGCTAAAGCCCTTACGGGAGAGAGTGGGTACCGGTACGCTTTCTGGCGGTGGAATCCCCAACGCCTCCTGCCACCGCGTTTCCAGAGCGATCAAGCAGGAGCATGTATTTAGCCTTGTTACTGTTTATATGTTTTTCATCGCAGGTGTTGCTACAGAAACACAAACGCGCCCAACTTTCCACCACGCATGAACGCACATACATCTCGCGCGCTTGAACCAAGTCTTATGACGCTCACCGGCAAGAGAGGTCGCTTGTACAGCGTGATCACCCCCGGCATACCCTCTAGCTATCGGCAATGGACGGGCGGACGGACGAGCAGCGCGGGCAACGGCGGGGTGAGCGTTGTAAGTGAAGACTGTTTGATTGTCTTGACAGCTAGCAGCACCTGGCAGATTATTGGAGGGGGGGAAGGAGGGAGGGGAGGGCGGGGGCGTTGAGGGAGGGAGTACCTGCTAAAAGCATCAATACGACGAGAATGATTTTCGTTTGAAGACATCGATGTTCAGATCGATTCCCGCCCATCAAACGAGGTCGGTGCAATGCATGATCGCCCTCACCGCTAAATAGACTTGACGCTACAACAACTAGCCCAGGGGAACTGTATTTGACGACGTTCTCCCAGCCCTATTTTGCTAAAATCGGAATTGAAGTTTGCATGCATCATACCCCGGTGGCTTGGTAGGTAGTCCGCGCGCCCATCAAGATCAACTTCGTGGGTTCAAGTCTCACCGGGTGCATGATCAGGGGACTTTTCTTGCATAAAATAAATTGATTGCCGGAAAGCGCGAGAGCGTGATGGTAGCTACATTCGATAAAAATCGATGAGCAGTGGGAATGCTGAACCCCATGCGCGACGAAAAATAAAGGCACGTACTGGGGGGGAGAAGGGTAGACACCTGTGTCCACGGCTTGCCCAGAAGTTCGTCGAGGGTAAGACCTCCTACGAATTAGGCCGGAAAGTGAAAGTGATGATTAAAAAGAGAAGAAAAAAAGGGGGTTCTCCAGCGTACAACGGAGGTCTGCCTTCGTGCTCATCCTGTTTTTTTCTATTAATAGATGCGGTGGACTTCTTGCAGTTCCCAAAAATCCCCGCCAACATTTTCGCCAAAAAGCATGGCAAAAAGAAAGGAGCACGAAGACGTCCTGGACAAGAGCGTTGTCAATCACGTGCCAAAAATTCAGACGCGAAAACGAAACACTGGTGGGAAATCGGGATTTTGTATCTCTCATCGCAACACCTTGACATTGTATTGCTGATCATGACCACGCTATATTTCTTGACGGACAACGAATCAGGCGATGATGAGGATATCGATCGTTTCGCCATGCCTGAAGGAATATTAATATTTACACCGAGAATCAGCGTCATGCGCCGTACAAAAAAAACGTGGTTTCGTGAAGACTTTAGTATCGCAGTATTAAGTACGAGGCGGGATTTACTCGACATGGCGTTTCTCGACGAAATCAACTCGGACTCCAACACTTCTAAATGTCTGCAAATGCGCCTGTAGACTCAGAAGCACGGTTGACGAATTCAGAATCAACTTACTCGCAAATAACTGCAAAACCGCCGATCGATCGAAAATACGATTACCGGCTGGACCACCTCGTATAATATACGACATCGAAGGTGAAGTTGCCGAGCGACCGGACAAAAAATGCAATTTCTACCTGTGGGTACGGCTACAAACATTTCAAGGCTGTCGTTAATGGGGTACACTAGTACATAGTATGTAACATACGCTTGGGTACACGGGTATCAAACCTGACTACTTAGATCATGCTCGGGAAGGTAGTCGGGCACCCCCAGAGTACATAATTCGAAGTATACCCTACCTGATCCTCAACTGTGCAATATGCAGTATCAATATTGTAGTACCAAGATCTTCAAGTACGCACCACGTTATTCTTCATCAGTTTGGCCTCGGCAATCTCAATCGCGCGAACCGGATGGAGTAGCTTCCTCTTCTCCCATACCGGCGCCTGCACCACAGCTTCAACGCTCGTCAAAAACACCCTCTTGTACCCGAGGTCCGCGATAAGCCGCCCCAACACCGGGTGCTCTGATTGTGTCGCCTTGAGCTCATCCCCCCACACAACAATCAAACAACGATCAAACCAGTCAGACAACAGTCGGACAACAGTCAAATAGGAGGGAGCGGGGTCAACAGGGTGCACATTTGTGCAATAGTTCAGCGAGGTCCATATCACGCAGTTTCTGCTGCATTGCCATGTGGCCGACCCTGTGCAGAGCTGTCGTGAGATGCAAGACAACCGGTAGGTGTATCATATCTTTAGGGGCAAAACGGTTGTAACGAGTACTGATGCGATAGAAAAATACCTTGGAAAAAGAAGGTACTGATATAGCTTATAAAAAAGCGGCGAGCGCAGCAGCAGCAGTTGGCGTTACATGGTCGTCGTCTTGTGGTCTTGAGTGAGTCTCATAACACGGCCCAACCGTCGCTTCCACAGGAGAGATACGTGTTTCTTACATATTATGTCCTCTTTTCCAACGATCTCAGCCTGCATTTCTCAACATTATATTTCTCAAGCGTGGGAGACCCCTGTGTACAGATGGGGCCCGCGGTTGAGAAGCGCACTTTTGGCGTCCAGACTCAAAGTCATATTTTGGGCGCCCTCGCCAGTTAATTTTTTCATAAAACGGTTTCTTATTTTTGTAGGCTCAAATTGAACATAATTCAACATCTCTTGTTTCTTTTGTTTGCGGATATGTACCGAGAGAACCACATCTATCTCACGTGCGGGCAATGAGCGATGAGGAGCCATGTTCAAGTTATCGACCTCACGGCCCAACGGAGTTCCCATTATTTAGTTGTGAGTTGTGTCCGCAGGACAGATGGTACTGGTGGGTGGTGCCGTACCTATTGTGTCAGCATGTTATTTGCAGCGCTGATATATAAAGGACACTGCTGGAGGTTGTGTGGTCGTGAGGCTGTTTGTCGTTTCTCAGTATGCCTCGCGCCCCGAAGCAACATAGTTCATTATCTTGAGTGGGCATCGACCACTTTTGCTTCTTCAATTACAGTTTCATATTTGTAACCTAGTTTGAGCTGTCTGTCTTACACCCCCTTTCTTATTTGCATGGAATAGTTAAGCCATTATTTCTTCACATAATATTTCAATATGTCAGCCGAGCATCGGCTGTTCAGTATATAAGCTTGATGTGAACACTTGCGTGGGCACGAGACTAGACTTCTAATGTTGTGTGTAGTCCATTACCACTGTAGTACAGGTGGCGGTTTTAATCAGTAGAAAATCGACGGAGAACGTGTCCGGTGCCGCCGGTTCAAACCGGTTTTTGTCCGGTTTTCGGTCAACCGGTTCGAACCGGCGAAAACAAATGCGGTTTTTATTTCCAAAAACCGTTTACGCGTCGTAAACGCCTGCTAGATTACTAAGACCTGTTTCAATTCGGGGTTTTCAAAGGGTGCCCACCTCTACACAATAACCATGTGCCACTCGTTGCCATAATTTCATGCCGGGTACCAGGTATACACTTATTCTTGTGCCGGGGTCACGACGTCACGACCGACTGTATATTTACATATTTACGGCTGCGGTATGAAATAATCGCGAAGCCAAATACATGGCCGACGCTTTCCTATTACAATGCCACACCTCGCACTCTGCTGTAAAAGACTACCAGGTGCTGCTGTACAAGCTAGACGGAAGGTAAATAAGGCTCATTGAGGGGCATATTTATGTCGACTGCTGCATCTGGAACATGCCTGCTGGCAACGAACAAGTAACGCAGCGGCAGCAGGTATGGTAGTAGCAGTAGCAGTAGACTTAGACAGTACGAAGTGCTCGGTATGGCTTGTCTCACCGAACAGCCTAGCAATAAGTTACGGTTACATACGTTGTGTCACGGAGTTGCAGTTACAGATAGCGCCTCGTGGTATCACCTACAAGCAGTCTCATGGGTATGTACGAGTAGGCGCTATGCGAGGAGGCTTCAGGTATTCGGCTACGAGTAGTTCTTTCTGAGCTGTGGAGAGTTGACCCACATGCTCACTCCACCTTTCCCCCAGCATTCGTCTACCTCTTTCCGGGCCGACATAATAAAGACATCTTAAACTATCTTCTTCACACTTCGTGTTGCAGTGGTTGACCTACAGCCTAGTGTGGCTGTAGCAGCGTATCATCATTGGCAAGCTCGCAGCCTACTGTAGTGTGGCTGTTGGAGCGTACCCACTCGTCGCATATCATCGCTATTTGAAGACGTTAACGCTTTGTTCGAGCAAGCAGCCCGATAATGCCGAGTAGTGGACCTGCAGCGGACGGAGCGTCCGTGATGGATGACCTGTCTAGTCTCTTGAGGCAGCTGGCGGAGGACCGAAGAGAAAATCAAGATCGTCGCGAGAGCGACCGGGAACTGCGACGTCAAGACGATGAACGATTGAGGACGCAGAATTTCGAGGAGATGGATCGCAGAGATGCTGCGGTTCGTGAGCTTGCGTCTGGTGTCACTGGTGAGCGGGGCGGAACCGCTACCAGTGCTGGGGAAGTAAGGGGAGTCAGCTCCAGTGGGAGTTTACCAGCTTTGGTGAGGTAGTAGGCCTGCCCGGGAGTGGTGCGAGTATCAGCGTAGATAGCCACAGGGCTAAGATTGGTTCGCGCGAATTTGGGAGCTTGAAGCAGTCGGTTCCGAAATTAAGTGGGAAATTAGAAGATTTTCCATTGTGG
>JBBMHQ010068998.1:0-13321 GCA_037834295.1 Postelsia palmaeformis
TGACTGTAGCCGCAGAGCCGTCCCTCCCAGGCTTTGTTGCCGAGCTTCTTGGTGTAGGTCTCGATGTGGACGAAAGCTCGTGCGTCAATTGTCTGGGTACTCTTCCCGACTGCACAGACGTCACAGTCCGACACTCCCCCGACGACGTGCATCCCGTTGCTGCCCGTCTTGTTCAGGAGGTCCAGGCTTTTGGCGTTGATGTGTTTCATACGGCGGTGCCAGTTGTCCGCGGTGTTGGTTCTTGTCACCTGTAAGGGTTGCTCGGGTGCTTCTAGTTCCATGTCGAACGAGTAGATGTCGCGGGTTACTGCAACTTGTTTCAGAGGGAGAACAACTGTCCGTCTCGATACGTGAGGCGTCGGCCGCGAACGTAGTGGTGGCGCATTGTATCGTAGCCTGGCGGACGGAGAAGAGGTTGAGTCCCGGACCGGGTACAACTACGATCGGGATTTTCACTGGCTGCTTCAATCTAGCTTTGTCGATGATAGTACCGGTGATGACGCCTGTAGCATTTCCTTCCTGCTGGTGTTTTCCTGCAGTAGCAATCTTGCGTGATTCCTCAAGGACTTCGTAGTCGGACAATCTCCCCTTTAGCCCGGGAGTGTCGTTGAAGTAGTGCTCGGATGCTCCGCTGTCCACGTAAACCGCCAAGTAGTTGTTTTTGATTGCTTCTGTGTAGTTGGCAACTTCCTCGGCACTGGTTGCCATAAGAGCTGAGTCTTCAGAGTCCTGCCCAAACAGCCCAAGGGTCGCGATCGAGGGTCCATTGACGTCCTTTTTGTACTCGCGCGCCGGTGTTGTAAGCATGTTGATCTCATCGCCCTGTGTTTCGCCTATGGGCTTCTCGTCCTGTGTGGCAGTGATGGCGACGAGCGAATATCCTCCTTGGAAGCCCTGTTCCCCTGGTGCAGTTTGATGTTGCTGTTGAAAATGCTTGGCGAAATTGGCGTTGCCGTTGTTGGCCTGCTTCTTTTGGAGCTGGCACTCACCGTCTGCATGAGACGTAATCAAATGCACTGAGCACCACTTGGCTCCGCCTCCACCTTGTTTCTTTTGCTGTTTTGTATGATGCTTCTTTCCTTTTGCTCTGCACTCATTGTCGGAATGATACGTCGTTTTGTGCAGAGAGCACCATTTGGAAGACCCTTATTTCCTGGTCTTCTTGTAGTTGGGGTCGAACTTGGGGCAATCCGCCTTGCGGTGTTCAAACTGCCTGCAGATGTAGGACTTCACTCCACTGAGGTCGTCCTGCGCTTGCATGGCGACCCCGCGTCCTGCTATTGATGGCGAGCTTGAACAACATGATAGGAGGTTCGCATACATATTGTGCATCGTGGATTTAACGTCCTCTAGCTCGAGTTCTCGGTCCCTGAAGCTGGTGTTGCGCACGAAGTTGTAGTTAAGCGTGAGGGCGTTGAGTATAAGTTCACCGAACCGTTCGGGAGAAATGTGTTCTCTCATGTCGCGAAGACGGTCGCGAGCTGTCTCCATGATGTACAGAAAGTCGTCAGGATCCTGGCCTGGTTTCGTTTCGTTTTTGGCCAGCTCCTCGTAGAGTTCCTGGCGAGTGGCGTTGCCAACGGCGTATTTCTCCTCAAGCGCCTTCCAAGCCTCCTGTCCGTCTCCTAGACCATCTTCAGGTGTCTTGCCCTCATGACGTCGTACAAACTGTTGTGGCTCCCCCATTCGTAGCTAGAAAGAGGACTGAGTAGAGGTTGGCATTGTTCCACTGCCAGTTGGCTAGGTTGCCGCCTAGCGTCCAAGCCTCCTGTCCGTCTCCTAGACCATCTTCAGGTGTCTTGCCCTCATGACATTGTACAACTGTTGTGGCTCCCCCATTCGTAGGTAGGAAGAGGACTGAGTGGAGGTTGGCATTGTTCCACTGCCAGTCGGCTAGGTTGCCGCCTAGCGTCAGGTTGGGCATTTCCTGCCCTATGAGTATGTCATAAATAGCTGGAGCTGACATGTTGGGGTGGACCGTTACCCTTACTTTCTAGTCGCGATAGGCGTGCTTATCCTTCCCGTTAAACCGCTGGAGGCTCTTTGCCATTGTCGCTACTTTGTTTGTGCTGTTATCTTCCACATTGCGAGGGTCTTGTATATTGCGCCGCACCTACTGTTGTACGAGTAGTACGATCGAACCGTAACCTGGAAACTTCCTGATTATTTCTAGGGAAATTCCTTGCCGTATGAGTGCTTGGTACTTGGTACGAGCGTTTGCATCTTTTAGTACGTACGTCTTAGCTGCACCTGGTGAGCTTTCAACCACACTTGTGGGCTCCATGTACTGTAATTTTAGAGTGCGTACTTGCTTGCTCCTTGGCGAGCTTCAGCCACGACGCTGTGGGCTGTCTTATATGGACGAAACGCTTGTTTCCAATGATCGCCTCGAGAACAGCAACTTTGCAACTCTCGACCCGAGTTTAAAACTGAAGAATGCGATTGCAAATGAAATACTCGCGCTTCGAACCAGTACGGGGTCGGAGCACTGATGCAGATATATGCTGCCTCGTATATCTGTATGCGGTACACGTATCCTGTCTAGAGCCGTATAGTCCTCTCAGCAGTAGTTGGTTGATGATCAGTCTAGCTAAGTCGCGTGTTGACTCTTGTTGATTTCTCACTTTGTTATCTGTAGCCTCCTGACAGTCTTGCCGATGATGCAGCAAGCAGTCTTCTTCGCAGCAATCTTTAGCCAGCTGTAGGTCTTCAGAAACGTCTTCCTGATGACCCTGTGATGTGCGCACCGCGCTCTCGAGGCTGATAACCTATACGGGTTTCATGTTGGTACACCGTTGGCAGGTGGTAGCACAGGTGTGCGCTGGTAGTAGTTACACTACCTCGCTGGCGCTTGAAACGTGCAGAAGATAATTGATGTTGAAAGAAGCCGCTTGTGGGCAGAATGGCAGAAGAAGAGAGGGAAAGAACAAAAGTGAGAGGGTGTGCGCTTGCACGGCCGTCCTCGATCAACTCAAATCTACTACTACGTGGATCGTATCCTACGGGCCGTTGTAGTGTCTACCTATAGCAACGTCCCCTGATGCTTGCTCGTGGGAGCTTAGCTAATCCAACGCCCCGATGATCAACCAAACATCCTCTTCTCGTAACTTGCTTATACGTACGTATGTGGGGGCTGTTGTACCGCATAAGTTGAACGTACATACCGCATTATTACTCGTGCGGGTACTGCGTGACTCCGCCGCGTAGTTGCTACTAGTACTCGTACTTGTATATACGTGATACGTCGAAGAAGTAGATATAGCCAATGCTTAACGCTTACTGCTATGCTTCTGCTTATTTAGCAGTACTCCATGATACTGGGTATTGACTGATAGATTGCTGTACTGCAGTCGCTACTGAACATTTATCACGACAATAGTCTCTACTGTTGCCTATTGCTTAAGAGGGGACGTACAATATTGGCATTTTACGCGACACGCCGTGGCATTGCCGTGGCACCACCTACGGTAAACCCTTCCACGGCATACTACAGAACCATTCACGGGCCTCCACGGCATACCATGGAACCTTTATCCTAATCCTAACCCTAACCCCAGGTGCCGTGGGCATTGAGATGCCGTGGGGTTGCCATGGAGTGCCGTGGGGGATGCTGTGGCAGTTGCCGCGGGGTTTGTCATGGCACCCCCGACGGCGTGCCATGGAATCCTATGCCACGCCATAGGATGCCGTGGGGATGTCATGGTATCCCGAGGGTAGTACCATGGCAATGTTACGGCGTGCCACGAAAAAGCCAAAAGTATATAACCCTGTCGCCTTGTCGCCGAGAAGGGGCGACATGTTCAATCGGTGTACTCTACTTAGGAAATCGAAGCGGGTGGTGGGGGGGGGGGGGGGGCACTCCTTATCATGCATGCGTAGTCGTATGACCATAGGCCTTCGCACCTCGATAATGCCGACACGGAACACATCGGGTTTCTACCGACCAGGGCTTTTGTTCGCGTTTGTTCTCTCCTCCCCTACCTAGCCTTCAAGCGCCGAAGGTTTTGTTTTTTTTCGTTCATGATTATTGTGACACGTGGTGCACATTTTTCCGTGTGGCATGTTGCTACTACGAGGTGCCTCTTTTCGTGTTTCTTATTACCAGTTGCACAACAGGCAGATCGTGCAACTAGCTGTCTCATCCTACCGGTATATATATCGAGTCTTACTATTATTAGGTTCGCCTTCCGACAATAAGCGTAGATAGATGAAAATCATTACAGTGTAAACCGGATATCCTTTCGTAAATGAACAGTATTATTCCATATATATCGATCGACAACAGCAGTGTATATACCCGGTTACCTATAAAATGGCTGTCAACGATGGATAAACATTGCACAGTCCATCGGGGTCGACAAAACATGTCTATCGATAGACACCTCACGCAATCCATTGTGGTCGAGAATAGTACAGATCGATGGGTACCCGGTGTCCCCCCTCGTCTACGAGTATTATTGTCAGAAAATATTAAAACTCACAATGAAGATCAATAACGAGTTGAGAAATGACGATACGCCTGACGCACCATGGCTGACCCAACAACAGCTGCTCATTGATAAGCAGTATAACTTTAATGACAACCGCAGATCAACCCGTATTATACAATTTGTAAAATTCGTTCAAACATGGGGTTTATAAATCTAGACGGAACGTATCACGCAGCTTGTGAAGCTGAGTATCAACTATTTAATAACCAGTCGAACTCACAGCTGACGTATTTCATAATTTTATAAAATCAACCGGACCAGAGGTGGGTGGGTACCATTCCTCAAGGTGGAGTCCAGCCCTCCCTCATTGTGCCCGCCCGGAGTAGTTCGATGCAAAGAGTCAAGAAGATCAGAGTACTACTTGCGGATCTTTTGGCTGGCATGAGGTTATGTGCCAAGTGCCAATCTCTGCGATATCTATCTATATAGTACGGCCTTCCGACAGCATGCTGGCAGAATTACAACGGACCGCCACAATGACCCAACTACTTCAAGCAGTACCAGTTGATTCACCAACCAGGAAGACATCGCTTTCGAGGTTGAGTCGAGCCCTTCTTCGCGCTCATCGTGAGTATACAGCAGTACGTATTGCAGCTCGCTGTGTATCATGCCAGGTAGCCATATACTGCAGTACTGGCATGGTGGCATAGATATTTCAGCTACGAGTATACCAGGTAGCTCCCAAACTCTGCGATACCAGGTTTCTACGAACGACATATCTTCAGAGTTTGTGAACAACAATTTTCATGTTTCGGTCCTCGCACGTGTTTCCCACAATCCCAGGTGGCATTCCTGTTCAAACGAACCAATCGCTCGTGTTGCATCAAACGCCGCGTCAAAGCCATCTCTCTCTGGTCTCCAGAGCTTACGGGACCCAGCTGCGACGACGGGGTGACTCTAAAAACTGCCTTACCACAGCACTCTGTGAGCTCTGCAAACTCTGCACGCTGAGCAAAGCATTTGGGCGGTGCTTGGTGTCTGCGTGCTTAAAATGACATCCAGGCAATCAACCACGGCACCTCGCGCGGGGGCAACATCAGCAGCAGCGCGAAAATCTTCGACCACGCCAACTTCAATCGTCCCCGCCACTGCTGCTGTATCCAAGCACAACACTCGCAGGATATCACGGGATGCCCGCGGGGAGAAGAAGAGGTCGGAGGCTACTGCGGCAGCAGCGGCGGCAGCAGCAACTATGTACGGAGAAGCCGTTGCTACAGCAGCTGCGGAAGCGAAACCTCAATCAGAGGTGGTGGTTCGGAGCACCAGGGGTCGTTCCGGCGGCAGGCCAGGCGATCTAGGCCTAAGCTCCCGGCAGCCAAGCACTCGGGAGGGGGCATTGCCAGCGGCCTCCAGCGCTGGCACCGCTTATTCACCCCCCGTCGGGCCTCGACAAGGTGCTTCGCTGCCGTTGGGGACAACGTGGTCCCCGCTCGCGAGACCTGCCCCTGCCCAGGAGCCAAGTGCTGCTGGTATTGGCAATAATAATAGCAGCAGCACGGTCGAGAGGACAGGGAGGATGCAGCAACACTCGCAACCCTCATCATCCATGAGCAAACCAGATCATGCTGTGGCAGAACAAAATCAGGTAAGGGTCAAGACCAAGATGATGTAAGGGCTGGAGGATGTAAGGGTACCCACCGCTGTACCTGCGATTCTAGATGTGATTTGGCCATGGTATGTCAGTGATGTATTAATAGCAGGATTATAGATTATTATAGCTGTTCACGCTTGGTTGAGGTTTTTTATTTCCATTTTTGTCATTTTTGGCGGGCAAGCTCACTTCCCTTCCCTGGCTGTATCTTTATTGTTTTGCCTTTTTTCGAAAGCGGGTTGAGATTGCGAACGAAAATTGGGCTTTTCCCGCGTCTTTTTGCCTGCACAAGTTGGGCACACTTTTCTATCCACCTCGTACCTGCTGTACTACTGCTGTATTTCCTCGTAATTAAAAAATTTACAGGAACAACGATCTTGTATATCAAGATTGTGTTTTATACTGCTTCTCAGACTCAACCGACGACACACAGGTGAAGTACGTAGCAACTGGATAAGGCCGACTTGTGTGCCTGGTTTGCTATTCTGAAACTCGTACGTACAACATTCCGTTAATAGTCTCGCGCGGCACAACATTGATGGCTCATCAAGAATTAATGTTTGAAGTTTCAGTGCTTTCAACAACTGAATTCACCCGCCCCCAAATCCCTTCTTCTTCACATCTCCCAAGATGAAAAATGGGTACTGGATGCGTGCATACCCCCATGATACCCTGGTATATGTTATTTACGCATTTCAACTTTCCGCCCCGCCCAAATTGCAGCAACAACCGATTGCCCCCAGTGGTAACGTAGCTACTAATAGTGGTCCGCACATATTTACACTTTTCCACACATCGTATAATAGACGATCTACAGATAAATCATTTACCCATCCAAAATCCTATATATACTTACCGTTATGATATTGCTGCGCAAGAAGAGCTGTATCACACAGGTCCTACCCGGCAACTATGTGCGCAAGGAAGGGCCTTGCCACACACATCTCACCCAGCAAACATGTTCTACTGTAGATCGCGCGAATGAAAATAAGTCAGGTCTCGTATCTATGTGCAGCTAACATATTCTATTGAAAATCGTGCAGATAAAATATATCCGCTCTCGTATCTTTTTGATGCCCCCAAAGATCTTCGTACTACTGCTGTATAAACAATAACAGCAGATAGTGATCTGGGGAGCTACCTAGCCTATTTGATCTGTCTGAGACGTGGACGCTTCGGGCCTCGATTCGAATCCGATCCTCGTTAAAGTAAGGGGTAGCCTTGTCCGTAGACGAGGTAACGGCCTCCGCAAACGAAGTAACGGACAAAGCAGGGTTTATTGGTAGAGAGAATGTGGCATGTCTGTATCGGGAACTGGGATAGAGCAAGTTCGGTTGGAAGGGAGGGAAGGCCCCGCTCTCAGTCCTTCCAAGCAAGAGATCGAGCGTAGGTCAGCATCTTCACGCCGGGCACGAGCAAGCACGAGGTCCTGTGACGGATAGGATTTTCTTGGCACAGGCCCACGTGACGGTCGAAAAGCCACGACGCGTTTGACTACCGGCGTCATTTAGAGCAGCGCCTGGGGGAGGCGGAGACGGGTTTCTGTACCAACATCTTTGCCTCCAGTACGTCGGGGGCTCAGTTTCGAGCTCGACCAGGTGTACGTACGAGTCTGGTCGTCGATTTTGGAGTACGTTTCGCAGATTGATGGGTTGTCAGGAGTTATCGGCGTCAGGAGTTATCGGCGTCGAGTGATTCGGAAAGTTCTAAGGCCTGGGTGTTGATCGAGTTTGTATCGTGGTGTTGTGCGTCGGAGGGTAACCTGGCGAATACGATTTCCGGGAAATTCGCGGCGGTGCAGTATTTCCATCGATTGAAGGTAGGGAGAAGTGGAGCTGACGGTCACGGCTCCTGTTGTCCAGTGTGCGCTCAGGGGTTTAGCACGGGCCCACGTGACGGCAGGTACGCCACGCCGTATCCGCTTACCGGTGTCGTTCGGTGTACTTCTCGCGGGGGAAACCCTCATTTCCACGTGGGGCCCGGAGGAGAAAGTGTTGTGGTTGTGTCCGTGTATGGTTTACTTCCTCAGGATGCGATCGGACAAAATGTTTGCCGCTGATTCGGGGGCGGTGCACCCTGTGCACCGCCTGACGTGGGATGACGTGTGTTTTTTTTTCGCCAAGGCGCACAGTTAGAAAACATGCGAGGGCAACAGCCGGACAAGGTAGGGGTGCGGCTTAAGGGGCATAAGAGGGGTCAGGAGCAGGTTGGCAGTGCGCGCGTGCGGACTCGAAGTGAGGTTCGTAGGTCAAGGTCGTCCTTTAGGGCAGACGGCGGGGCCGTTGCCCGTATGTTGGGGTTGATGTCATGTTTTCTGGTTTTCCCGACCATGCCCCCCTTTCCTCGTATGGATATGGCAAGGCCGTAAGAGTTGTTAGGTATAGCCGTGCCTTTCAAGCAATCAATAAGGTGGTGACGAAGTCAGGTCAGAATCCCGATAAGCTCGCCCGGCACTCGTTGCGTATAGGAGCCGCGACCACGCTCTCAGCGGGGGGAAGAAGCGGGGGGGAAACATAGCGGAACGATTCATCCAGAAAAAGGGGAGGTGAAGGTCCGACGCGTACAAGGCGTACACGCGTGATAACATTGAAGACTCCACGAGTGTGTCACGTAAGCTAGCAAAGGAAAATGTGGCAAGGGAGAGACAGCCGGGGGAAGGAACAGTGTGGGGCAGGAGATAACTTGGAGTACGGTAGATAGTAGTCTCGCATTACCTCGGTGTTGGAAGAGTAGAATGGTATCGTACCATTCGGAGGCTTGGTCGTCCGATACAACTGTAGGCCGTACTAGTTAGGGACCCGGCCGGTATAATAGGAGGGAGAGAGACGTAGAATATGGTGGTCGAGAAACTCAGGATATTGCAGGAAGCTGCGATACAGGTATCTGGCCGAGGGGAGGAACCTATCTCTCTCACACGACTTGGGAAACGATATGATAATGCAGTTCGAAAGGTATACAATAAACGATCCTTTTTTCTTGTGAACGCACTCGTACCACACACTACAATAGTAGTAAGCAAAAACAGAATGTGTAAAATATGTTTTCTTCGAAGTACAGCATAATATGACCAGTATCGTATTGAGATGTTTTCCCCGAGGGACGAAATGCGAGCACAAAACTGCCTTGACTCAATGAGCGATATCAAAAGATAGGGCTATTCACGTCGAGCGATTCATATGGTACAGAGGTGCGAGACGTGTACCGTAGCGAGGGGGGGGGAGCCCTCCATTGAGATCCAGATATCTGAGTTACGGCAAGGTAAGGCGTACTTTCTTTCGCAGGCAGACAGGCATGTTTTTTACTTTTATCAGCGTGCATACGACGTTTGTCAGCTTCACACTTGCTTCCCTTGGCCACCATGTACATGCCCCCCACACTTGGGCTGTAAGTTGGCTTTCCGTCAGCCGCCAACTACTAGTGAATAGTTGGCTCAAGTTGATTAGTCACGTACAGCAGAAGGAGTTGCGTACGGCAAGTTGCGGAGTTCTGTACAATGTACATGTCTATACCCAACGCGTTTGTTTGCGGCTCGGGTTGTGTGTTTTTGGTTGTAGAAGGGTTTGTACAGTCAGTTGTTGAGGTATTGCAGTAGCCTGTTGAGCTATACTGGTAAAAGGTTTCGTCCGATCGTCTGTACCCAAACTAAGCCTTCTACTCAGTATATTATAACCCTCTCCTCCCCTAGAACCGACCCGAAGGACGTGTAACCAACACACGGTTACATCTATGGAAACCCGGGGAGGGTAGTTTTCAGGTTCGACATGAAAAGTTCAAGTTTTTCTTCAAAAAGGCTGGCCAGCTTCGACCCCGCGACCCGAAACCCACATGCTGCACTCGTCGCCACTTGTCACCACCTTTTGTTCGAGATACTACTGTAACGTACCTGTAGCCCGTTGGGCTACCGGTCGAAGGTTAACCGACTGCCTACAACCCAACCTTAGTCTTGTAACGTCGTAGGACAGTGTTTTTCGGTTGGCTTACTTCACCCCCCAACTGCTGTAATTCGGGGAGGACGATGATAGTAATCACAACCCACGACGGACCCGATAGCACACTTCCCTCTATTTTCACAAACAATAGTTTGGTTCTGATTACTGCTGTGTTTGCCCCGTGATGCGGCACAGCTACAGCAGCCGTCAAACTTATGATCGATCGCGTACTATCAATAACAGCCCTAGCGTTTTAACGTTCTCGAGTCGATCTCGGAATAATGCACCAGAGTCCACGTGGTACCGCCTTACCCCTTTGCGGCGTTGTAGTATACCTGGTGTCCCCTCATTTGACCTGGCACGCGTCATCGCCTGTATCGCCTGCCTGGATGAGGGATGAATCGCCCCTCGTCGGGCAGAGGACGTATACGATTTATATGCATGTATGGGTGGGGCAAGCAACAAATATCCCAAACCTTTAGCGCGCCCAGTAAGTTCGTTAGGCGCCTTATTTGACTGTCCCCGAGCAGAGTCCGAGGCGCCCTGCATATAACGTGCTGTTATCGTTATTGGTGATCTTCTCATATTACTGTAACGCATCGCCACAAAACAAGTCCGTGGTGACAGGACAGACAGGCTCCAAATAACTTTGGAGCGGAATAATAACAACCCTCTGGAAACAAAAATAAATACTCAACAGTACGATGCACACCACAGGGCTCAAGCACATCGTATACCTCAAACGACAACAGTAGTATATCGCATTCGTAGCAGTAGTCAGTCCCGTCGGTCGGTCTATACCTGGTAGTTCCCTTTACCTCTTGGCGTGGTGCCGACTCGGCTCGACGCTCACATTTTTCTCGCTCTATACCCGTTTACTCGTGCTTGCATATTGTTCGTCGTCATCACAAAAGGGCGATGGAGCAGCCGCAAAAGGCGGTGCCGCCCGCGCGAAGCAGAGTCAAGCTGGAAAAGGAGGGGGGCGCGTCGTGCGGGGCGTTGACGGGCAATCCGCACAGTGTCCTGGAACATCAGCACCCCACGCGCAGCCCGACACGGTGCAGGGGGGCAAGAAAAAAAGGAAACGAGCGGTGAGTGGATAATGCCTCTCTTTGGGGTCCGATCCGTCGAGAAATTGGGAAATCACACGAGCTGGTTCCGGCAGGAAATGTTATGTTCCACCTTCAGACAGTTAAACACACGCAGTCTCGGGCGACCGAAACCCCCATTGGTAGCAAACCATCAACTTTCTCTGAGTCGGAGGTCGCCTCGATACTAACATGTTCGGCCTAATAGAGTTTCGGTGACCCCCTGGCTTCTCTGCTTTATTTCCATATTCTCAGTCTCTGCCGCAAATAGCATTTGAACAGTATACGAAGTACGATATTTCAAACGCACCTTCTCCGGGTGTTTTGCTGTACACCTTGGGTGACTTGATTAGTCCCATCTACCCTCTCTCTGGGCCATCGTTCGCGGCATTTCCCCCCCCCCCGACCGCCTGCCCCGATACGCAATGAGGGAAGGGCGATTTCGCCGGATCGTCTCCTGACTTTTCTATCACCTGGTGAAGTGACCCGAGGGGCCTCCGCGCATGCCCATGCTCAAACGTCTTCATTGTACCCGCATTGGGTACTGTCTGGCACGCAATGTCGGGTATACAATCGACAGCAACCCCACCATGAGAACGACGGCGCCTCCGCAAGCTCCTTTACCGGAACGTGGCCCGATGGCATCGTCGCATGTATGTGCGCACGATATCCGACCCGTATAACTATTTATTTCGCTTGCCATCCTCATCAATGTGCATGCAGCATGAGCTTCAACGGCGATCGATCATAAACATGCCCAGACACATTATTTAAATATAAGGAAAACCGAAGAAAACCAAATGTAAACTCCGGGGCCTACTGCAGCAGTATCGACGCTGCAAGGGTGTGTGAACCCTAAACAAGAACCCGGGCAAACACAGTAGGTAGTAGGTATATAACGATAAAATGTTGCTACCCGATTACCCGGGCGTTATATTGTCTCGACTTCAAGGAACGTCGTGTCACGATGGCTATGGCGGTGCGGGGCGGCAAGGCAGGTATTGTACACGCGTTGGTTAGTTTTACTGCTGGAAGTAGTTTACCGCCCCCTAAATATATTTAGCAGTGCTGTAGCGTTTACCGCTGATCAGGGCTTATTAATGAGAAATATAATCCGCCCGCAAAATAAGATTAATATGATTCTCGGGTGTACATTGGCTGCTGATAAATCAACCATGGCTCCCTCGTGACGTAAGGTAGTTCTGATTTACGGCAAAGAAGGAGTGGTGATTCTGTGCGCATTCTTTATTTCTGAGCGGCCCTCAAAAATTGGGCCGCACGTTCTTGTTCGGTTTATGATTCGCGGGCCTGTACCATGGTAAAGACCTTTAGGAGGATGCCATACACGGTAGGAGTGCACTTCCACTTTCCGAGGCTACTTACTCCTAAAACTTGATGACGATTTCCGCGTAACCCAGGCTTAATTAACCCGAAAACAAAGCTCAATCGATAAAGGGCATCGTGAAATACTCGTAGGGTGAACAGGTACACCTACTGCACTTTACTGTGGTAGGGTATACTACTACAGGGGAACTTAGTATCAGGGTCAAATAGTGTTCGTGATCATAATGAAATATATGAGTGTTTGTCTATGCGATGGATCCTGATCGCCATCATTATGGTCCTATGATAGTACAGTGTTGGATACAGGATTCGCTAGTTTCTTCAACCACCAGAAACCAAAAACCAACTATTGAGTGATCAACCCCATGGCCGAAAGGTGTTGGACGAAAGATACAGCAGACCATGATGTCCATATTTTGGGAGGTATTTTGTTACCTCTTTTGCTGTAGTACTGCTGTAGTTCCGTTCTGTGGACAAGATCGGAGTATTTCTCCCCCGCACGGTACGCGGTCCTAGAAGGGCTAAAAGGTCTCAAACAGCAGTACGATAGGGGTAGCACTTTTGTTGCCTTTTAAGGTAATTTTTTACAACTGATGTGTCTCCTTATCTCTTTTAGGACTTCAGTCTCCTTTAGGGGACAAATCACTCATATTATAGGTAGTTTGTCTCCAAAACGGCACTGCAGCCCTGAAAAGGGCCAAGCCCCCCCCCCTCCAGTGGTTGGGTTGGCGTCGTTTGGCAACGACACTGTAAAACATGCCGCTCACTACGTGAGCTAGACAACCAGGGTACCCTTTTTTTTTTTTTTTGGCGGTCACCGACAGCTGGTTGTCTAGTTAGATCATTTGTGCGAGGTAAATAACCTTTACTCCGCACAAA
>JBBMHQ010069009.1:0-13318 GCA_037834295.1 Postelsia palmaeformis
GTTACGGCCAGGTGGGGGACCAAGGAAACCCCTCCTCTTGAGTCCACCCCCCCCCCCCCCCCCCCCTCACACCAACAAAATGTGCCTCGAAGATGGGGGCCTCTGTTTTCACTCTAACGTCATAAAATCAATGAACTATTTACGTTCGCCAGTCGGTCTCCTACAGCAAACAAAACGTGAGTCCACACCACTGGAGATCAAGTAGTTGTTTATGTACCAGGCTCACCCAATGTACGCAAAATGCATATATCAGGTGGAAAACTGGGTTGGTGTTTGATGGTAGATACGATGCACCAGTATCAGTGTGGGTCTATGGCGTGGACAAGAAGGCGTCATTTCGAGTAAAGGGGGACAATTTGAACTGGGGATGGACAGAGCCGATTTCCGGAGGCGGCGGCGAGTATCAAACGGAGGGGAGTTTTGTTGGGTGATCATGAGATGGTGGTAAAACGGAAAATGTGGGAGTATGGATCGGATCGATGAGAGGTGTCACGCTGGTTTCCGCCTCTCTCTTCTTATGGAGAATTATTGTTTCGTCGACGTTTTCTGAGCAATATGAACGCTCAAGAGGTGAGGCTGCTATCAATCGTACCAGCGTTCTTAGCCGCATCCCAGCTTACAACACCAGCGATATCGATGGTGAGTACTCTAAGACGGTCGAAATATGATAAGCTCCTACAATACCTCTGATTTACGTACTATTTGGGAGCGGAAAATCTTGTTTTTGGTCTTGTTATTCGTCTATTGGCGTCTCACTTCGTGTTGCATATTGACGGGTGGAATAGTAGGATGGTAAAGCGTACTGTAATACAGTGGTACCAGGAACTAGCGAGGTTCAGCGAATCCACCACTACTTCTCGCCGCCAACACATTGTGGATTCTCCTCCACAAAACAGGTGCTCCTAAACTCCACACACTACAGTACGTTCGAACTGTAAGGGAGAACATCAAAGTCGTCGGATGACGTGAGGTTATGTAAGAACAGCATGCAGGCTGCCGCACCTTCGAGACCAACTTGTTCGCTGCTGCCAAAACGACTCACAAACGAAGCCCATGTAACTCATCGACCACCAAAAAATGTAGTGCCGTCCTGAAGGAGGATAACCGTACCTCTCTGTGCTGTTCGTGTGTCCCCTCTGTTAGCTGATAAAACGCCAGCCCCGACGCAAATAAGGACAATCCTCACGGGAGAGCAACTTGTTGTTGTGGCCTGTCGAGGGACATTTGATTAAATTAAAAACAAGTTCAGTTGTCGTTAATCACCTTGACGGTGCTGAGGTTGACCATAGCCTCCGTCGCCAGAATCGCCCACGCTAGGAACTCCACCACCGCACCACCGTGCCCAAGAACGGACAGAGGCTCGCACCACTCGAAGAGCAGAGCGCTTCCCTCGAGCACCAGCCACGAGACATAGTTATGGTCCTCCTGCGCACGGGGAGCGGCGAGCAGGGCTCCAAAACGTCAGGGAAGCGAACACCCCAACCAGTCCCGGGCGCTGTTGTCAACGGGTTGCGCTCGCGACTCGCACGAATCTCGTTCTTTCCCGGGATCTTTCTATGTCACCCAAACCAATTGCTTTAATGTACTGCTTCAAGAGCTGGCTGGTGTCTGTGTTCACACTACAGCGCTCAACAACCGGGCGCATGCTCTTCCGACTGCAGCGAACACTTCATTTCCCTATTCCACCAACCAAGTCAGGCTTCCGAGTTGTTCACGTCACAAGTTGCAAGATGCTCGCTCAGGGCATGTTCGACTTTGGTTGTATCCTGCTCCTGAAATATGGCCAGAAGTACGTATCACGTCAGGAAGATGGCCACTTCTGTGTCCTGCATTAGTCTAAAGCGAGCTCCTGACCGAGTTCCCAAGGTAGACCGCCTATTCCCTCTGATATTCTCCTAAACACTACTCTAGATCCGAATTTAGGGGCCGTATTGTATTCACATCAATACCTAAGCCTTCCTTATTCTAATATTCAGGATGATGTTCGCCGCCGTAGCGACGTCAGGCTAAAGAGGCAAACGATAGGAGCTAAAGCTACCCCCAGATTGTTTCTGAACACACCGAGAATCATGGTTCACGTCGCATTCCCTTCTAAACTTTACTGGCACAAAAAACATCAACGCCACCAAACGGTTCAAAAGTTCCCCACAGCAGCCCCACTATGGTTTGGTACGGAAATCCGCGAAAAATGATTCCACGACCACAAAACCAATCAGAACCGGTTTCCGGCGACCTGGCTTTAGATTTGCGCCGCCCTCAGCCCAAAGCGTACAGGGAGAGCAGGGGAAACTCTAGAAGTCCGTGTACCCCTTTTGCGTTTAATTTTATTTCCCCCGCGATCAATGCACACGCCCCCCCCTCCCCCCACTCCGTCCAATTCGATGCCCCTCCATACCCCTCATGTCATGTATGACAATGTATGCCCTCCTCCTCGCCACAGTCACGGTGCTCCGTTTCGAAAGGGAAAAGTGGCCGATTGTCACTTTACTAATGGAAGAAACGAAAAGGTACGCCCCCCCCGCGCAACTACATAGTATACCCATTGCTGCCTCTGGAAGTCGCCACGCCAAAAAAATAAATCAACTAGTTCGATGCTGTAGTTCGATGCTGTCATCCACATTCAGGTAAACCCGCCTGCATTAGTGGTTGGTTGAGGGAAGAAGCTAACCGTTCATCCGACTCACGAACACCTCACGGCGCTTCACCCTTTATGCGAGCAATGCCTGCCTGATCGGTGAAATTCCGACGTGTTCCGTCCCGACATCTTAAATTTGCAAGGGTCCATGCTCATACGACCACGGCCATGACTGACGTGAACACCCCCCCTCTTCTCATTCACCGGCGGCCATACATGACATAAATGCACCCCACCCTCATACATACCCCCCTTTCCCGCCCATCCCCTTCCCCCTCTCCCCCTCCATCTACACCCTCCTCCCTCTCGTTTCCTCCGCCCGCCCCCACCTTAGGTAGATTGAGCAGCAAGCCCATAGCACGCTGAATGCCCTGCAAGTGAACGACGAGCTTTGACAGCGTTGCCTGACACCGCACGTGGGGGTCCCTCGTCAGCGTACGGCCTGCCAATGCAGAGTGCGAGGTAGAGGCAAAGCGCAAGCCGACAGCTTACGTTTGCTGGTAAAATGGGCCAACACCACATGAACTTCCGACTATTTTGAACCCAACCGTAGGGGCCACACTATTCTAAACAAAATTCTCCCTCTGATTACACGCAATTCAGCGCCGAACCGCGGGCGGTGCGGTAATTTCCCCCTTATACCACGCAACAAAAGTGAGGACGCCATCTGAATTTGCCGTCGTTCCCGCGCTCCTGCGCTTCTTTTCAAAACCAAAACAGCAGGATGCGACGTTTCGTTATCCGCCTACATCAAAGCGACAGTAAAGTTCACGATACGGGGTGGGGGCGCGAGCGAGATAACTATTTGGAATTTTGAAGCGCGGAATTCCGAAGGAAAGTGCGAAACAATAATATTTCATGTTGACTGACCCTCGCAGCTTCGATCAGGCGAAGAAAGGAGTATTCCTTTTCGATAGATGTCGGTCTTCGCCCTGGACTGGGTTGTTATATTTTTTGTGGTGACGCCTGTGAACACTCGATGACGGTGTGAAAAGATGGAAAAATGTACACCCTGGTGCCGAATAAACGTTGTACAGCACCCGTGCTTTAAAGGTGCATCTCTTGCAAGTACATATAAACACTACCAGGTATCAGGGAAGAGCTGCAGGCAAAACGTATTCCCGCTTGTCACCGACATACTCCGTGTCTTACGTCTACGAGTACAGCCGTTTTATTTCATAGAGGCGTGGGCCAACGAAACGCCAGACGCTGCCCGCCTACGGAGAGCAGGCGCGACTCACGCAGTTCCAGAGACGCCACTCCGAAGTCGGCTCGAGCCGACCAGCACGCTTCGTATCTCGTCAACCCGGTTCGACTGTCGTGACCGCCCGCCCTTTCAACCCCGTGCTCATGGTGGTCACGGGTACTCGCGGCCCTTTCACTCTCGACGCCTTCGCAAGTCGCGGACACGTAGCGATAGAACTCTTGAGCGCAAGTAAACTCCCCCTGTTTGCGTGTTCGGGCGGAACGAAGTGTGATGATCATGGCACAAAGAGGTGGGACGAGCCGCCAGAATATTGTTGATGCCGGAGGCGAAGGAATGCGGGAGCGAGCAGCGGAGCTTTGGGGGGGGTGGGGGGCACGCGAAAGGGTCAAGCGGCTTCGGCTTCCCTGGTGTACGAATATGCTTTTACGTGAGTTTCAACCGCAAATATATTGGCAGTTGAAGCGGTCATTCTATATGCAGTATTATTTTCTGGACCTATGAACCCGGAGCGCGGAGCGTCTCCTACCAAACGTGGGTCGAATAGACCTTCACGTGTATCGTCTACTTTCTTTTCTGCTCTCATAACGCCTCTTTCTCCACCACAGCGGCCTCTTTGAGGCACCCGACCCGTCGGCTGCATGGCTGTATATGGATTATTTCGGAATGGCAAGCCCCAAATGTGGGGGTTTTGTCGCACCTGACAAAAACGCAAGCCGTATAAAAGCAAACAAATGTGACTGTTCCGCCTGGCGGCATGACACCGAAACATTCCTTCGGAACGTTACGAGCATTTTTACTACAAATATCCTCCCACTATAAACCTTCGCTTGTGTGAGACTAGGGGAAAAGCGAAATGAACAAACACAACATTGGCCTCGTTCGAACAATGGCGGTGCCGTCCTCCAAGCCGTAGTGAGTACGTCAGATTTACTGCCCCCACCACCACCACCACCACCACCACCACCACCACCACCACCACCACCACCACCATCACCACCAAAACACTGCAAGCATTCACCTCCCGCGCCAGAGCGTCGCCGCAGCTGACGCAGAGTCTCAGCGCGTCCCTCGTCTCCAGCTTAATGGGTACCCAGTGCAAGAATGCCCGAACGCTCTCAGCTAGTGGTCCGAGGCCGCAGACCTCGCCGTCGATAACGCCTTCCCATTCGGGATCTCGCACCACCTGTCGCTCCGGCCACGGGTATGGGGTCCAGTAGTTGTAACTTCGAAACGCGCTCACGTCGGACATATCACGAATCATAATCTAGCCCATGTGGCTGGATTTTTACGCTCATGAGATGGTGTACAAAGACCGTATTCTATAGGTTTCTATCCGGCAAACAGTTATCGTGTGCGCAATAGAAATGTGCTATACAATTCCCCCCCTCCCCTCCCCTCCCCTCCCCTCCCCTCCTGGAAAACATCATCTATCATACAAAACCCAGCGATCTTTATATACCGAAATATGTGGTGTAGATCAAGAAACGGAGATCTTTTTGATATGTCCGATGTGTGCAAAGGTGTCGGCTACCATTTGACCTCTTTAGGACTGGAGTCCCGTTCTTTGAGAGAAACCCTCGAATAATCTATCCCCAAAACAGGACTGCAGTCCTAAACGTCACCCCCCCCCCCCCCCCTTCATGCGCATTTAATCCAATACAAGGTTCCCCTTCGGGATGTGGTTAACTTGAAACCCCGCAGGTGTCGCAAGTTGAAAAGGGGGAAACCTGATCAGCCGTTCCCGTATAAGTATAGGACAGGACAGGATGGGTTCGACGATGTGTGGCTGGTTTTAGACACATCCGGCTTGAAAATGTACTGCTGCTGTGTGTAACGAGTTTGCGTGTTCTCCTGGTGGCGAATACTGCCCACACTGCACACACAAATACGAAAGCATCGTGGCTGCCACCAAGACCAGAGTGTGACGTGCGGGTGCTGTTGCACCAACGCTGTTCGACTAGATACACGCACACAAGCACAAGTACGGCCCGTCGACGTCACAAAGGGAAGAGGGTGATGTTGGGACTGCTGCTGTACTCGAGAGCTGCAAGGACGGCGTGTGATAAATGTATACATTACGACAACAGGAGGCTACGCAATGACCCACCAATCTGCAATCGAACGCAGGGACCGTTCTATGCTGATGTTCATGCCTCAAAGGTCACTTTATTTCCGTCCAGATAGGTCCCGGGCGTCATGATATGTCGAACGAGTACAGTACATCGATGTTTGCTTGGTACAAATCTTGAGCAATGAAGTCACATGTTGGCAGCCAATATGCGCTTTTCGGCGAGACCCATTCAATACCTTAGAAACGAACAAACCCACGACATACAGCGTGCGGTCCTTCCGAGAACCCGGAAGCCAAGAGGCATCAGAAACGAAGCACGAGGCAAGCGGCACAGGTAACGGGTACGCCGCTCTATGTGGGGTAGTCGATCCAATAGATTACGATAGCATATACAACTATGAACGGAAATGTAGAGGCCGTTACTATACCTGGTACATATCAAGACATTGCTGTTCCTTATATTTCGGCCTCTTGCGCTTTCTATATGTCCGATAGTTTAATGTACCTTCAGCCAAAAATATGCATATAAAAATGATACCAGGGTACTTATAACTGCGTTCTAAATGGCTATTATTCCAACCAAACAACATAGTCGTATCATGGCGCCAGCGATCTCCGCAGTCGACCTGCATTCGAAGCGCGACTGCCCGCCGACATTGGACAGCCACCAGAAAGGTTCTGAGCAGTTTGCAAACATCAACTCTCGATCGGCATCGACTCCCCCCAAGCTTCTGCGCTGCGCCTGCAGTTCGGACAATTGTAACCCTTTTGCCTGTTCCCCGTCCGATCAAATGTCAATCCCGCAAGCTTTGTACCTCCCAGACTCACCCCGAGAGCGACCGGCCGAATTGCTAAGATCGGGTCTCTGGCGGCGCGTTTCTCGCGGGCCGGCTGCAAGATCTTGGCCTCGAAATCCGCGGCAAACTCGGCGAGGGCACCAGAGACTCCGCACATATCATCAGGCCGTTGGTCTGAACCAACGCCACCTTCTCCTCTTGCCGAAGTCCGGGCCATGACATGCGAGTCAGGACTTTTACAAGTACAACCGCAAAAGGTTGAGAAGCCGGCACTTCCCGTGCGCCTCCGAACGCCTTCCGCCCACGGTCGCTGTGGGGTGGCTGCAGCTCCGCTGGGGTTTTTCGTCGACCCCTCGACCCGACGCCTGCGATCCTGATATCGTGTGATACTTTGGATCATCACCGGATAACGGATTCTTCGTTATCACGACTTTAGTTCTATGGAGAGAAAAAGGCTTTATGGTTCTCATGTTATTATCTGGGGACGGGGGACAGGCACAGCTCTACGAGTATCGCTGTTTGTGAGCAACCCACCCCGAGCACTCCGAGCTGCTCGTGTTTCTCGCTATCAGGACCACCAGAGCGCAGGTGAACACTTTGAGCTTCCTTTTAAGCTTTTGGTAGATGCGTTGCTGCTTCCTCCCTCCTCTCGAGCAAAGCTGAAAACAAGACCATTCAAAAACGCTCGTGCAAGTGCTATCTACTGCATCTGCTGCTACTCTACGACTGCTTTACGAGTACCAACGAGAGTTTAAGTACTCGTACCAGAGAGTATCTCCGAGTACCTGAGTACGCCGAGTTAACTGAGACCTTCGAGAGCCCATCGTAGGCGTAGGCACTCCCTGGCATTGCGAGATTCAACTGGTTGCAACTGGGCAATGCGACAAGTCCGCTGCTACCACTGCTGTGCCATCACGTGCAAGTGAGCGTGTGGCCGATGTTCGCAGGCTTCGGCTTTGCTTATCGAACAGGAATGGGTACCTCCATCGACAGCAACCAAACAACACTCGTTACGTACGTGCATCATACGTCCCATTATTCAATCCGAGCTTCATAGACCAGCCCGCACTGCCCTGGTGCTTATCTTCTTCGTGAGCGCAGCAGCAGGACGACAGCGGCAACAAGAGTTAGTAGATGTCAAGTTCCAGCCCTGCTTGAACTATATTAATATTAATACCAGGTAGTAGTAACTGAGGCGTCAGCTATCGACTAAGTCTAGGCGCGCTGTTATTGTGCCCTGAGCTCCCAGCGGAAATTCATAGAGCGGTGTCTGTCTGAAGTTATCCGAAGTCTAACCGCAACTTCGTCATGCGTTGTTCCTGGTGCACAATATACCATAGTACGCTGCAGACCTGATCCCACTCTGTTACAAACTGTTTGATCCCATAACTTAGAGAGGTTGCAGCTGTTGAGGGCAGTTAACGGATACTGGTACAGCGGTATACTGCCGGGGTTTTTTTTGTTTTTTTTAATCACCACTTTCACTTTCCAGCCTAGCTCGTACCAGGTAGGAGGTTTTACCCTCGACGCCCTTCTGGACAAGCCGTGGTCACAGGTGTCTACCCTTTTTCCCCCCGGTACGTGCCTTTATTTTTTATCGCGCATATGGCTCAGCATTTCCACTGCTCGTCGATTTTCATCGAATGTAGCTAACTCACGCTCTCGCGCTTTCCTCTAATCAATTTCTTTTTATGCAAGAAAAAGCCCCAGAGCATGCACTCGGTGAGACTTGAACCCACGAAATTAATCTTGATAGGCGCGCGGACTACCTACCAAGCCACGGGGACGCCGGCTCTGTTGTAGGTTAACAGTTGCATAAATTTCAAGCAGAAACAAGAGCTGTAAGATCGAGGATTTCGTCGAAACGAAACTATCTCTTCCAAATAAAGCTGTGTGTGATACTTCGATCGCGCGTACTACAGTACGGGTTTTATTTGGCCTCCCACTAGAATGCACCTGCTATAGCGCACTTGTACCTGGTATCTGATACTCTGCACCAGGTACCTGTTACTCGGTCCTACTCCGCTCCTGAATATAGTTACCTTTTGTTGCGAATATTAATGGATTAACGGTCCTTACATTCCCGGACAGAGTGGTATACATCAGCAGCAGTATGTTTTTGGGGACCTAGCAGAAACAGCAGCAGCAGCAGCAGAAACAGCAGAAAGCAGAAAAAGCAGCAGCAGCATCAGAAACAGCTGCAGCAGCAGCAGAAACAGCAGCAGCAGCAGCAGCAGAAACAGCAGAAGCAGCCCCGTGTTTCCACCCCGTCTTCTGACACATGCGTGAGGAATCGTGCTTCACATAACTTGAGTTGTGTCATCAACGTTTCCGCCTGCTCGCCAAGATGACACCGGCGGCTTTTCCCTCCCTTTCTCCCCCCCCCCCCCCCTCCGATACCGGCGTACCACAGAAAGAGGGCGTTTTCGCAAACCTTTTTTCCGACGCGGGGTAATCAGCGCCCAGCGCCGCCGGCGCAGCAAACCGTTCAACAAGAAAGTCGTGTTTAGGAGGGAGGCGGCGGCGGCGGGGGGGAGAGATGGAGTCGAATACGGTTCATGCGGCTGGTGCTGGGCAGCGACGCATCCTCCTGGAGTCGGAGTCTTTGCTGCACGTCCTCAGGCCGTTCTGCATGTCGGCGATGGTGGCCTTAGAGGGAATGCTTGGTCCTGAAGAAGAGCGGGTGCGTTTTGTTTTTCAGGAGGGGGGGGGATGGGGGGAGGTCCGGGTACGGGGGGCAGGTTGGGGTTCTTGCGTGCGTGTGTACAGTAGATCAAATAATTCAACATATATATATATATACAAGGCTCCCCTTCGGGATGTTGCCTTGAAATCCCGGCGGGTGTCGCTAGTCAAGAAGGGGGATCGCAGAAAACCAGGCGTTCATCTTGTGTGTATGAGCTAATGTGAGGCTCGCAGCTGTTGGACATCGCTGTTGCTGCTGCTGCTGTTTTTCGGCTACGGTTGTTAGATGTTTTCACTCTGGGCAGTACTTCTGGCATTCAAAGGGAGTCTTCGGGGGATAGCCTCCTCCTGCTGCTGCTGTTGCTGCTGCTGCTGCTGCTGTAGTACCGAGAATGTATGCGATGTGGCTCGAGGTGGCAACCAAAGCCCAGATCAACGGATGCACCTTCGATCCACACAGCAGTATTCTCGAAGCGAAACCATTTGCAATGCTGTTGTGTGAGCTGTTTCTGTTTGCAGTTACTCGTATACACACAAAAGCCTTGCGGCATGAAGGGACGAGCTCAAATGGTTGCTGCTGCTGCATGCGAGGAGGGCCGAGGTGCGACGTGGCCAGGTGGTCAGGCGACCACGCTGGATGTGCGAGGTTTCCGGGCTCACAGACCAACTGTGAGCGGTGCTATTAGCCAGCAGAGAACGTGCGAAAACCTTCTACTTTTTCGAGTGTGGGTCTCCATTGTCCTGCTTGGCTCTGGCTCGGCTTATTGCAATCCCGTAGTCACTCGCCAGATTGCGTGGATTTAAATGCCCAGGGCACGCGCCACGGAGCCCCGCCGGTACCCACAACTTGCGCCGGGATGTGCATGCGGGCCCCATGCGCGCCCCAAAGCCGGGAGCGCAAGAAAGGACCCACGCCCGCGAGAGAAAAACTCTATATTCCGCAGATACCTGTTAGAGAGGAAGTTTTTCTTCACACGTCGATATTACATCCAGTGCTTAGCAGCAGCAGTTCTTGTTCTCATGCTGTAATGTGGTCCTGGTACCATGCTACCGCCCTTTCCAGAAACATAGACAGCGTTTGGATTCAGTATCAATGTTCAATCGATCCTTATTTTCTGGAACGTACAGTGCTACGGGGGACCATAGTGAACAGGATCTACGATACAAACAAAAAATTATACTGGTATATTTTCCTTTTTTTACTATTAATAACAATATTTTGTCGTACTTATCATGGTCCCCAGTAAATAATACGTGATACCGGATACACCGGTACACTACTCGCGGAAAAACTGGGCTGCAATTCGGAGAATACGATGTAACTGGCGCCAGCGTCGGCGTATAGTTGTTCGACTGAGTCTTGTGAAAACACTCGTCCAAGGGCAAGATAAAAGCGACCAGGTGTGGAACACGCAAGCAGATACATGGGAGATCGGAGCAGGGAGAAGGGGGGGGGGGGTGGCTACTCATGCCATGCATGGCCGTGGCCGTAGGTGTACGCCAATATTTCCTCGTATCCCTCCGCTGCTGCCGTGGCGGAACACGTAGGACTTTCACGCACCAGGCAGACACTGCTTGCACCAAGCGTGAAGCGCCGTTAGGTCGTTCGGCGAGTTGCGTGAAGGGCGTGGGCTGCGTCCTGACAAAAGGCGACGGCGTTGAGAGTGTCGCATGCATGCTGATGACCGTGGCTGGGCAATTGCTTTCGTCTTGCGAGCTTTCCTGACACTACTGTAGTTTGGTGCTGAGCGCGGGGTACACCCAACATGCGAATACGTACCACGCATTTTTATTTATTTTTTCGTACGTTTATCCCGTTTTCGATCCTGCTTGGGCCTTGAAGGGCCGCCTCACGCTTCGGATATAACACGAAAGCCTCGCAAGCTTCGATGGAAACCTCTCGAGGAAAAAGTCATAAATTTACCCGATACGAGTGACAGACAGTAGGTACGAATATATATTATTTCATTTTCGCGCAAAGTCGAAGAGCTCTCGAACCTCAAACCCTCGAATCATCGACTGCCATCACTGCTATGTGTACTTTCATGCTCATGCTGGCACCCAGTTGGATGGCTCTCTAGCCGGCAAGTTTCTCTCAAGTGTACGTAAGTGCCTGGTATATTTTACCACGCACTGCTATACACGGTGTGTCGAGGCCCTGCCAATGTTTTATGATGCGTGTGCGCTCTACAAGGAAGGGCATACCGATACGCTACTTTACGCGGGAAACCGCGCGGTGTGGATACACGACACTCCGCGGCGACGCTGTCCTCCTGTGTGTCGGCGTACTGAGCCTATCGCCTCTCTGGGGCTGCTTGCACGCGTTTGTACGCAGATGGTGTTCGCTTACGGCGCATGCCTCCGGCAGACAGCTCCCCACGCCTGGGGCAGATCATTCCCACAGTCCATGATCTAGATATTTCAGGGCAGATAGATAGATGTACTGCTGATCTGTATGATCTGTATGATCTGTATGATCTGTATGATCTGTATGATCTAGATATTTCAGGGCAGATAGATAGATGTACTGCTGATCTGTATTATCTGTATGATCTGCATGATTTGCATGGTCCGTATGACCTGAACGTTTCAAGGCAGATAGGTAGATGTACTTCTGATCTGTATGATCTGTATGATCTGCACGACCTGTATGATCTGGAATATCTAAACGTTTCAGGGTAGATAGATAGATACACTGCTGATCTGTATAATCTGTATGATCTGTATGATCCGTATGATCTGCATGGTCCGTATGACCTGTATGATCTAAATGTTTCAGGGCAGATATAAAGATGTACCGCTGATGTGTATGATCTGTATGATTTGTATGATCTGTATGATCTGCATAATATGTATGACCTGTATGATCTGTATGATCTAAACGTTACAGGGCAGATAGGTAGATGTACTGCTGATTGTATGATTTTTGTTATCTGTATTATCTAGCTCGTGTTGCCGAGTGGGAGCCGTCTAAATCTGCATGATCTACTCGCAGCACACATTTTTTGTCCCGGGTTGGCCTGTACTGTATAGATCGTGCATCGTAACCCACAAATGACAGGTTGGGATCTAGGTGATCTGGATGGTGTATGTGCTTTAGATTATCTACACGATCTGTCTTATTTAGATTTTCTATCCGGTCCATCTGATGTATCTGATCTATCTGATCCATCTAATCCATCTGATCCATCTGATCCATCTGATCCATCTGATCGAGATCTCTAGATGACCTATCTGATGTATCTGATATATCTTATCTATCTGATTTTCCCGAGATGGGCATGATTCCCTTCACCCCGGCTACGAATCAAAACACCGGCTATATAGAAAAGTGCTACAGATACTTCTCTCTGAATATCAAGCGCTCGCTCTTACATTCGGGAGTATCCACCACGTGTCTTTCACCCTGCACTCGTACTCGTACCGAACACGCCTGGCGGTGTTCCTATCTGTCGGTGATCACGCCTCCCGCTTTGCTCAATGCTGTCGACCCCCCCCTCCCCCTTCCTTCCCTCAGCCCCAACGATGCCTCGATGTTACCAGGAGATCGGTCTTTGCGGGCCCGTGAAGGCCAAATTCGGCTTTCAACTGGTATTTTTTTATCGGAGCGGAGCGATCAGTCAGTCGCGTTGTCAAGCTGAAAGCGTAAAGATGAAATCGCTCGTTGTGTGCTCTTTGATCGGATTGGTCCTGCTTATGGCCGCTGGCCAAGTGCGTGCCGAGTGCGACGAGGCCAAGAGTCCCGATGACAGCGACTTCAAGCACTTCTTCAAGAACCTAGGCTGCAAGGTCAACCAGGGGGCCAAGGAGGTGGCCGAGGCCGCCAAGCCCTACACCGACAAGATCGGCGAGGGCGCCAAGGAGTTTGGCAGCTCTGTGGCCCAGAAGTACGACGAACTGAAGCACAAGCTGACCGATGAGCC
>JBBMHQ010069020.1:1148-13316 GCA_037834295.1 Postelsia palmaeformis
CTGGGGTGGGCGGAGCAAGCCCTCAAACCCCACGTGCGGAACAGCAGCGGTGATGCAGCTATCGAGATCTCGAGCGTATCCTTCGTTTTTTGCTCGTTTGCTCGGTTTTCGCGATTGTTTGCCGATCGAGCGGGTCGAAAAATTGGGCCTGCGGCCGCCATGATTGTTTTTGAGGCGCCACCGCCGGGTTACGACGTGCTATGGTCTGTGGGCGTGGGCGCGGCTATTTCCCCGGTCACCTCCCCTCGAGGTTCGCGTTTCATCGATTCGATCGTGGTCACCGAACGAAGTGGCCAAGAATCGCCCCAGACTCCACCGAGGGTGTTGGCCCGCCATGAACATGCTACGTCAAGACCGAGGAACTCCCAAATTCCAAATTGAAACACAAAAAATCACACGAAAAAAGTCCCATGAGACTTTTCACTAGAATATATATATTTTAGTTCGCCTGCTTGGTCGTACACTCTTCGGCCAATCAGATACACATTAAATTTAAAAAAACAAAATAAAACACAGTGAAAAAAACAAAGCTCCCCGTTAAGACGGGCCCTTAAAAGCTCGCACATACTCTATAAAGAATCACAAGTATATACCTGGTAGCAGTTAGTCATATTACGGGGGGCTAAAGTAAATAGGATCTACGATAAACACAAACCCTCTGTATTTCCCTATTTTTACAAAGAATATTTGGTTCTATTTACTATGGCCCCCCGTCATACTATACATGAGTGTAACTTTTAAGAAGCAGGAAGCCTCACTCACCGCAATATCTCGGCGGAGATGTCTTCGGGAGGAATGGTCGCACCGCCCCCGATAGCGGGGCACTTCAGCCGAAGAATAGGGTGGTTCTTTTCAAAAATACAGAAGGAGAACGAAGACGAAAATGTAAACAAAAACGACAGAAACGCGGTATATTGTTTTTAATACGTACTCGTAGTTCTTTTCAGAAACACAGAACGGGTGAAGATAATTGACGGGAAGAAACGTGGAAAGATGCGTCTTCTTATGAAACACCGACAGTAACTAAACACCCCCGTAGAAAACAGAAGAGACGAAAAATCAGATATTGGTTTCGCCCAGGACACAAAATAAATACCCGTGCAGCGGTAATTTGGTTTTACTCGATTGTAGTACACCACAACCATTGCAACTGAGGAGGTACATATATACTACGTACCCAACATCGTTCGATCCGATGTGTACCTGATATTTGCCTACAATGTTCCACATGCTGCTACCGTCATACGAAATAATTGTGCCAAAATAGGGTTTCAGACGTCGGTCAGATGATGATCTATCTGATCTATCTATCTATGTACATCAGATGATCTAGTTCCTCCCCTGCCGTTGTGAGAGATTGTGCAGGATCTGTATGATCTATCTGTATAGTACAGATCCAACCCAGAAAACACGTGCTATTGTAGATCATGGAGATCCTTCGGCTCTCATCCCGGCATCACGTGCTAGATCATACAGATCATACAGGCCATACAGATCATAAATGTCATACAGATCATCTGCCCTGGAAGATGTAGATCATAGTGCAGGAATGATCTGTAAATAATATTTCAGATGATCTGTCGGTGGTGTGCAATGTCCGCGAGGTAACTGCTGTTATTATCCCGTTTGATTGCCTATCGGGCTTAGCTTGCTATTTTCTACAAAAACGCCAAGAATTGCCTACCAATATTATTAATAATAGTATAGAGCTCCTGACCTGAGGAGCCGCACAGGACAGGACGGGTCTGTTTCTTAGGCGAAGAATAAACACGAAGATGAACACGAAAATTGAAAAAAGAAAACGAAAACAAAAAAACAGGGCAGCAAAATAGGAGGATGACAAAAAAGGGCGATACGTAACGTATCAGCGAGAATCACGAAAACCACACCAAAGAAACAACGGGCAACAAAAGGTGAAGTGGTAATTAGAGGGCAATAAATGCAGCGTGGGTCCGTCAACCGAAAATCTTCCTCTGATCGAGGCTGGGACCTTTTGATCACATAACCGATAGGCGGTGAAGTTGTTAACGCTCTTGGGACTTTTATGATGGGAAAATTGACGATAAAAAGCGACGGTTGCAGCGACGGCCACTACGTGACTGGGGGGAGACACGAACAAAATTGGTGTGCGAGTTACAATGGTTGATGCAATGAGCCTTGCGGCACGGGCGCTAACGTGAGGATCCTATCCCTATACCTATACCCGTATGTGTACTTCTGGGCCCTCGCGCTGCTCCTACACGATTTGACATCATCAAAGCCACCAACCATTGTTTCGGTCACTGTCTCGGAGTTCCAAAGAGGGGTAACCGACGCTGAGCAATAGAATTCGTACTATATACTGCTTTGAATACCACTGTTCCTAAACATTAGGTAGTTGATGCGTATATACCACGATCTATAGGGGTGTAACACTTCTTACCTTCCGACGCAAATATTTGCGACTGACGGAGTGCAACCTCAGCTGAGAAACTACCCGGTATTCTCCCATGTGTGTTGCACTATATTACTCGATAAGCATCTATGTAGGTCATGGGATTGTTCATCCATTGGGTTGAAAAGAAGCCTGCACATCTTCTAGAAAACCAGTTTTGCGTGACTTACTTATGACTTACTAATAGTATGGATCCCTTGTGTGAGGAGACCCCGGCGAAAAAAAAAGGGGCTATATCGGCTATAAACCCCTACCCTATATATAGTAGATGCTAGTTTTGGGAACGCCAAATATATGCCGTAGAAGGATGTCCGAAACTGCCCTGTGTTTGGGGACGGACTTGGCAGGATTTAGTGAAGCGCCCGCCATTGAGCATGATTTCTCAATAATTTTTCTCAGCGCTCCCCCCCAAAACAGCGAGGCTCAGTTTGTCGCTGTGGCTTGTTTCTTGCTAGTTGGTCCGTACTACTGCAGGTATTGGGGCTGGCGATGGGAACGCCACCTGAATTTCAACTTTAGAACGGCCTCGGGAACCGAAAAACCAAACAAGCAGGCAGGCAGACAGGCAGGCAAGCGGATAAGGAAAACAAGCAGGCAGGCAGACAGGCGGGCAAGCGGATAAGGAAAGCAACATGCACGACGAACGAACGGCGCCCATTCTGGAGCAAAAGGGACAAAACGTGTACCAGGTACCAGGTACCAGGTATACCATGCACTTTTGTTTTTTTTAAACAAACAAAAAGAGACACCAACACGTGTATACATACCAGGCGCTCGAAAAAACAAACGAACAAACAAACAAACAAACAGACCAAACAGACTACAATGTATATATATTTGTAAGTCATGTTTTTTTCACTGCCAAGCACCTGATCCACGTTTAGCGCTCCCAGCCCCACGCCGGCCTCCTTCGCTTCCTTCTTCGTCCTACCGACGATACGCTTGACCGACGAGTACGTGTTTCGCGGGTGGGACGCGATGCGCGCCACTGCAGCCTCCCCGACAGCGATCCGCGCAAGCCCTCCCCCGTTCCCCCCTCCTTTCGCCCTTGTCTTCTTGAAGCTGACGACGGAAGGGGTGGTAACCTTGCCTCGCGAGTTCGGCACCATGACAGGCTGTCCGTCCACGATCACGGCCACCGCGGAGTTTGTGGTGCCCTGGGAAGCGTAACGGGGAATCATTAGGCCGGAGCGCAACTTATATATATATATCACAACACAGAAAAAAATGCCCTCTTTCCATTCCAGGTGTATATTCAGGTATCGTAATCCGAGCTGAATGACGGGTTTTACTATACTAGTGTTCATAGCTGGGGAGTTCGTGGTGCCCTGGGAAGCGGAAAGGACATTAGACCGGATCGTTACCATCAAGACGGAACACATGAAAGTAATCACAACAACATACGGTGAATAGGTAAAAACATACGGGGGTATTAAATCGGAAGGAACCTAAGTTTAAGCCGAGCGTTCATGGGATTTTTTCCAAACAAGAGCATCCTCAACATTGACGTCAATTCGAATTCGTCGAACCCCACGCCCCCCTCCCCCGAAAAAAAAACAGACACGGAACGAACAAACGCGAACAAAACGCTAAAAAAAAAAGAGTAATCCACTATCAATACCACTCTGTCCCCCACAACAAGGGCCACATTGATACTGATGTTAATACGGAGTATGTATTTAAAAGGGTCATTTTTTCATGGAAAGAGTTGTATCTTATCTGCGCCGCACTCACTAGATCGATGCCGACGGCCCTCCCCGGTAACACCTCCTCGTCCCCTCCTCCTTCTCCTTCTCCTGTGGCTGTGATACCACCATCGCTCCCTGCGGCCATCGCCGGGCCAGAAGACGCTTTCAACGGCGCCCTCTGACCCTCGGAGGTCTGCCCAAAAGTAGAAACCCAGGAGGCCGGAAAGGTCCCGGCAGAGAAAGAGCGATTTCCCGCATGATTACATTGTGTTTATAGCCCGCCCAGGCAGAGCGCAAGGCCAAGTTTAGCACACGTTGGATAGGTAATGATCTAGATCACCCAGATAGATCCTAACCCTGCCGTTCTGGTATGACACTCTGTCCCTAAAAAGAGGGAAAATTTGGATTGAGTGTTAGTATTAAAAACTCCTAATATTTAGGGACAGTGGAATATATTGTGCAGGATCTATGTAGCACAGATCCAACCCAGTGAACCTGTCCAACCTCATGCAGATATTTCCGCTCCCACGCGACAACATGAGCTAGACCATACAGATCATATAGATCATGCAGATCAGGAATATATCTGCCATGAAAGGTCTAAATCATGCCCTGCTCTGAGAACCGATCCTCTGTCCGAGCTGTGAACGGTTGCCTAAAAAATAATTTCCTCGGGTCCCGACAAAAGCCGAGGGCGCTTAGATTTTTTCCCAAGATTTTTTGTTCGACTCCGACATTTTTTCCCCCAAAAATGTGATGCTAGAGTCCTACAAAAGGAAAACGTTAGCTTGAAGGTTGTCCTAGAAGCTGTGGATACAGGAGAGGGGAGCGGAGGGGAGGAGGGGGCGGGAGGAGAAAGGTTGGTGGGGGGACGCGACGACATAGCGGACCACAGACGGGCCAACAACCTGGTATCGATTGTCGACTAGCCCACTGCCGACTGGCCAGTTCCCGAATAGCCTACTACCGACAGTTGTAACAGCCCCCTGTCGACTGCTTAGAGTCAGCTATCGACAGTTAATAGCCAACCACCGACTGGTTGCTGAAGCCCTCACCTCGCGCGCCCGATTGTTTCGCTCGGCTCCAGACTTGATCGCGGCCTCCGCCATAACAGCATCCACGTCGTCATAATTCCCCCCGTTCTCGCCCTCGTCATCACCGCCATCCATGTCTCGGAAACCCTGCCTCTCTTTCATCCATCTCTCTGGTGATGCCCCCCCTTCCGCAGCAGCAACAGCGGCAGCGGCGGCAGCAGCTCCCATTACAGCGTCGATTTCGTCGTCGTCCGTCTCCTCCTGTAAAGACAAAAAAAGACCATGCATTTTTTTCGAAAAGTAATGTTATCTCGAGGATGGCAGTTGCGGCAGATTCAGGGAAATGTTACGGAGAACCAGTTTTTTCTTGTTATTTACCATGGCGTTTCATACGGCTAATACGGCAAAAATGAGGGACAAAAAATATCCATCCCCGGGATTTTCACTCTTTCCGTGAAAAATCCACCATGATTTGTTTTTGGGGGAAGGAACCTCTACTGTATGTACTTACGTATCATACCTGTACTCGACATGGGTTTCGTAACACTGTTTGGGGCATCATTGAAGTGTTTCTTGCAGTTATCTACGTATCCCGGAACAGCAGTACCTGGCACAGTATAAAACAAGCACAAGTGAGCACCCCCTCCCTCTCCCTGAGGGAATACGGTACACTGCATTGGTAGCAAGCACCCTGCCACAGGGAGCAGCTATTGGACCGCAAAGAGTAGTAGTGGTCTCTCTATAGAGCCGGTTGAGTAGCGCCGGCTGTTCGCTATAGTGCCTGCGAAGTCGCTCGGCACAGATGAGATTATAACCAGTATGGCAGTGTGCGGAGGGACTGGTGCCGGTTGCCGCTATATTGCCGGTATTGTTGCCTGGCGCATACATACATACATACGAACATACATACATACATACATACCGCTGCCGGCACTATAGAGGGGCCACCACTGCTTGTACTTGCAAAGGCGCGCACGCACTCCTCCACCGATCGATCACACGTTTATAAACAGATGAGCATGGTATTTACTTGGTGAGGTTACACCACCCTCTGCACCCATGCTATTGATATTACGTATACTTTTATCAAAACTGCTGTATGTTGCAGTTGTCGTCGTTGTCGCTGATGCTGTTGATGAGTGCCACGGTGCAGATAGCATGTTTCTGCCTTGTAGGGCAAATATTTCTGACTGACAGGGTTCCTCAACTGAGAAACAATCCCATATCCCTAATCTCAGTTGTGTTCGCACTATTTTTCGAACCACACCTACGATAGGCCGAGCTTAAGCGTCCGTTTCATTTGTAGAAAAAATAGTTTTTGGGAGAGATCTGGAGCTCCTCAAGTTAGAAGCCTCTGCCGTAGCACAAGCCTGGAGTTGCAGCTGTAGTTGTCGGCGTTGTTGTTTTAATGGTCGCAGTATTCGTTGCTGGTGTAGCTGCGGCTGTTGTTATCACTGCTGTTGAGCATGGTGCAGTTTCCACGCCAACTCGTCGCCATATTCTCTAAACAAAACCAATATACCATGGTCACAATACGACATACAGCCCCCTGTGTATACACCGCACCGAAAAAATCCCTGCGGAAGTTCCCAAGAGGTCATATCACTATGACATTAATCGAGCGAATCCTCCTCTTCATTCATCTCCAAAGACGCTGGAGAGACCGGTCTTTTTGGGCGCGTCAGGCCCTCGTTTGGCCTGAATATACTAGTTTTGGTGCATGGGGGCGGTGAGTCAAGGGGTCAAACCGCGGTCTCCTAGCGTCTTTGTTCACCTCCGCATCCTCGGCCTCCCACATCTCTAGCAAAACTAACGGATCGAAAGCCGCCGGGTCAAGCCCGCGAGCTGCCCAGTCCCCTTTCAGCTCCTCCTCGTCCACCTCCACCACCTCCACCTCCTCCTCCTCCCCCTCGCTGAGCGATTCCAAGCCGTTGTCCCTGGACATACCTCGCTTCTCATCCCCGCTGACGTCAGCATCACCATCCTGTCTAGTCGTTAGGCCTAACGACCAGGCTATTCGTTGTCTACTGCTTCGACCAGCGCCCCCACTCTCCGGACGGCAATTCCGTTCCGCCGAAAAACAAGAACCCGAAGATAAGGATGAACAAGAAAACAAAGGACAAGAAGGAGGAAAAAAGGTGGAACAAGAACAAAAAGGAGAAGGAGAAGGCGGAGAAGAAGATGCGGCGGAACTTGTGGCGGTTCGGGAACTTGGGCGGTGGAACCAATGCCGGTTACGAGAAGAAAAGGCTGCTCCACCGGAGAACGCCGTTGCTAGGGGGGTGGGGGTGGAGTTAGGGCAACGACGGGGCAGCGCAGGAGCATGGGTAGTGTTTAATAAGTTTATGCCACGAAAGCTCTGACGCGGCTCATGAAAGCTGCCCACTGCAGTCTAATAAATAGCGTAGACCAGAGCTTCTACAGTACAAGCTTTAATATCGACGACCATGGGACGGCATCAGTGTTAGAGTTCTCCACTTGTTTGGTAACTCGTGCTACTGTGCCTGGTAATATATACTACACGTGGCACTAATAATACTACTTTGTAGTCCAGTATCTGGGAAGTTGTACGTAAAGCTCTGGAGGATACTGCAGTGTGTCGTCCACTTTCATGTACTGAGAAGCCGTGCTCTGCTGTACGGCTATGTACGCGCAGTTGTTTGCTGCAGATGCCATGTTATCTCATTGCCATAATCTACCGGTAACTAATATGATACGTAGTCCGTCATGATAATACACAAGATAGGGATCTCAGGTCAGTCACGTAACGGAGGGTGGCTGACACGGGACCATTTCTGTACCCGTGCGCACACTACTCGTATCCGATTTTTCGATGCAATTGTCTGTAAGCTTCCTGCACTTGTATGTAAGCGCATGCAACCGCCATATAAAAATAGAGCACAGCTGTCGCTATGAAGGAACTCGTGCACCAGGGTATTTGTAATCACAACAATAGTTTGAGAGCCTCCAGACCTATCAACGACAACAGGAGGCAGTGTCGTGCCGTCTGCTTGTGTGCCTTTTCTGCTATACTCTCACAGCTGCGTAAACAAGCGGATGACGCTGCCCTTTTCTCGTGCTGTTGCTTCCAGATGTAAGCCATTCTATCACGGTGGTTGTTAGAGATGTACATCGACAAGTCCCAAAAAAATATCATTTCTCGGTAAAACTTCGGCAATCTGCTTTTTAAGCATGGAGTATCATGCTCTTTGTGGAAACTGTCGTCAACTTTATGTGCGTTGGCGAAAGGTATCTACGAGTATGTAAGAATGACAAGGAACTCGTCGTGGCTGGACGGTCGCTATGTGGGCCTTTCGCTAGATTTCCGCTGGCTCTTCGTGAGCAGTCCGCTTTCTAATAGTAGCTCTGTTTGTCACTTTCGCCCCGCTGGATCCTCGCAACTATTGACACGAGTAGCTGACGGAGAGTATGTAGATACCCGCGACTAGCGCGGCCTTGAAACAAGTAATGGACACAGGAAAGAAAGACCCGCACACCGCCGGCAAGCAAACATTTTACGCAAGTACATACGATTGGAAAGAGCCAGCACCATTTGTCAGCAAGCAAGCCAGCAACGCACTGTTTTGTCAGTCCACAAATGCAGCCACAACCCAGGCCCAACTTTTTGCCTCAAGGCTATCATCACCACAAACAACAGTCGACTATGACTACTGGCACGAGGTCGGAGCTGCGGGTGCCTCTCTCCCCCGGCTTCGCGGCAGTTGTGATCTTGCCTCCGCCAACCCCGATTAGTGCCAAGGGCAGGATCTCGACTTTGCCTTCGTTGTGTGCATATTGTAATAATAATACTGCTTTACAGCAGAACTGCCAGTTCCAAGAACAAAAAAACAAAAAAATGAAGGGAAAAGAGAAATTGTGCACCAGAAATGGTGCCTCGTCCTGCTGGGAAGAGGGCGGTGCCCAGCCCTTACGGGCGCATGACCTCTGATCTGGCTTCTATTAACAGTCTGCAGAGCCTTCACAGCTAGGCGGCCGTCAGCATGTGGTCTCGCGCATTAGCTCGGGAGGACACTCGAGTCATCTCGTCAATTCCTGATCGTCTATGAATTCTGGACTGCTCGTTCGTGTTTCGCCGATCTTGCGTTTAATAATTTGTTCTCAAGCGACTCTTCCAAAGGGTTTTCCGGAATGCTTTTCTCGTTCCATTCTGCCCGGAAATATGTATTTTTTTTATCTTCATAGTATTGATAGTATCCAAACGGTCCTTACGTTTACGGAAATAATGATTGGCACGTTAAGGTACCGGGTGCAGCAGCACTACTGCTTTTTGTTGTGAATACAATGCTCTGTATGCTGTACCAGGTACGGTATGAAACCTATATCTGTGATGGTTGCTGCTGCCGCCGCTCTGTCGTGCTACTGCTACAGTTGTTGCTGCTGCATGCTGCCGTCGCTACTGTTTATTTTGAAAGCTTTCAACTCAACTGCTAGTATCCCAAGACTTCGCCAGTAAATATTCGAATATGATACTTGGTACACATTCCTCTCAACAAGACGACTACGAGTGGGTGTCTTTGTTATCTTCGGTTCTGATAAAATTGTTAGGTTCACTGGGTTCACGTTTGTCGACTCGTTCAGTATGAACCATATGTTCTTCTTCTGCTGCTACTCCTGCTGCTCCTCGTGCTGTTCTGTATGACTGCTCTGCTGATACTGCTGAGGTACGTACTGCGCACGGGGCGTGCACACCCTTGAATCTCTTTCGTCGCCCTCATTAGGACTGCTCGCTGTAGTCTACCAGGTGGTTACTACGTACCTAGTATGTGCAAACCGTGCTATGCGTACACGCACTATAGATGGGGATACTGGCTGTACTTTCGACTGCAGCATTTTCACCTCCCAAGGGAAAACTTGTAACGAACATTCGAACTGATTACAGCAGAAACCGTAAACTGGTTTTGGCTGGTCGTTGTTATTTGCCCGGTGGCTACGTATCTACCCGGTGCATCTTTTTTCTCCAGCTGTCAAGACTTTTTTTTCCTTCATGTTCTTTGTTCTCGTCCGGTGGCTACGTGGGAGTACAGTCAGTAGCTCGAACGAGGAACGAACGCATGCCGTGTCCTCTCTTTCAGGTTGTCACCGCCGGGATTCCAAGCGAACCACAGCAGTCCCGAAGGAGAACTTTTTACTCGTATTTATACACATATACTTGGGGTCGTTCTTCTTTTATTACCAGGTACACGTTAAATGTGTACCAGGTACACTACAAACCAACCCAACCCAACCGAACCACATTGGTTTGGTTACAGCGTCCGGCGGACTCTTCAGGCAACTCGAAAATGCTCTCTATCTTCGGTGCCGTCAAAATATGAAAAAATAAAGACACGAGCTCCCTCGTAAGAATGTGGAGGATAAGGTGTGGGGAACAACTCACGCACCGGGCTGTCAGATACCACAGGGTATGCTCGTACTTCTCGATTTCGGCAACAACAGGAGGGTTTGGTTTGTGAGAGTTCTGGTGGCAGCGTTGGGAATGTGAGAGATGCATCGGTGCTCTCGCAGCAGCTGCACTCGCGAACCAGAACTACTGCTAAGGAGCCTGTGACCACGGCCTTCTCCAAGTGGGTCCACCACACTACCGCTGGTGTAAGTATAATTACGAGTATACCGGCTTTCACAGCAATACAGAGCACTGAGTAGACCGTATCACGTGTGGTTATGGACTGCACAGCGACAAGTACGGCCTCAGGTTCTGTCTGAAATAACGGAAATCGTGGGCCATGGAGCGGCTGCTCGCTAATTGGCTTGTATTTCACGGTGAATATGTCGCCTGTGGCTCATCGAGGGCAGGCTTGCGAGCACATTACTCGCTTGCACAGCAGTGCACAGCAGTGCACAGTGCACAGGAGCACAGCATGCATATCGACCTCGATGTATAATGTTCAAGTGGTGTTGTGGTGTTCAAGTTCAAACCCTGTCAGCCTAGCATGCATCAGCAAACAGAAGCAACACTACGATCAAAACCATCTTTGTCTCCACCTGTATCGAGAAGCACGCCTATGGCAGCAGCAGCAACCACTCCTGGCGCCACCATGATCACGTCTCAGCCCTAGATTCTTCGTGCACTCGACTACTTACCTGTAACCCGCCCAACATATGACCGTGTCGGTTTGTCAAAGAGGGTTTCGGAAAAAACGTATTAGGATTCATGTCAGGGGATCGGAGGCACTGCTAGTCGCAACGCTCGAAGGATTTGGGGGGGGTGGAGTATCAGGCGTTGCAACGCGGAAACAAAGCCCACTGATCCAGCGATAGTCGATCCGGCAGCGAGCTTGTCATCTGTGGGAGCGGCGTTGGTCCCTGTAGCACTTCCTGCAGATTAGCCCACATTCTGCGTGCTCGCAACCCTCGGGAGCACGGTCATGTTTTCTGTTTCTTTCAAATTTCGGTGTTTTTTGGGTTGTTTGGGTTGCTTGGCGCCAACCTGTTGCGCGCGATGCGTCTCAAAGATCTCATCGAGATCTTTCCAAAGCCATGATCTATTAATAGATTAATAGCAACGGACAGATCATGATCTTTCTCTACAAAGTAGATTATCTAGTTCCTCCTCACCTGCCGTTGTGAGAGGTTATGCAAGATCTGCAAAGCAAGATATCCAACCCAGGAAACGTGTACCAGATCACGCAGATTATTATACGGGTCCCATCCGGCAACATGCGCTTACACGTAGACCTGTAAGACAAGATCGGGAATAGATCTGCCTTGCAATATCTACATCATGAAGTGGGAACCGATCATCTGTCAGTAATCTTCGTTGTGTGTGTACCCCCCCGTTTGAAGAAAATTGGCTCCTACCTTAGTAGTCCCAGGGGAGGTGTTATCTTACGTGCTAAGTGTGTGTGTGTGTGTTTTTTGTCAAATCATCACTTTCACTCTCCAGCCCAACTCGTAGGAGGTTTTACCCTCGACGACCTTCTGGCCAAGCCGTGGTCGCAGGTGTCTACCCTTCTACCCCCCGGTACGTGACTTTATTTTTTGTTGCGCATAAGGT
>JBBMHQ010069031.1:0-13316 GCA_037834295.1 Postelsia palmaeformis
GCTTTATTCACTTTCTACATTCTGTTTTTCCTCTGCTAGCTTCCACCAGGTTTCATCGACTTCCAATTACATATATGTAGGCCGGCATCTCTGGTGGCTTGGTAAGTGGTCCACGCGCCTATCATGAACAATTGTGTGGGTTCGAGTCACACCAAGTGCTTGCTCAGGGGCTTTTACTTGCATAAAAGAAATTGATTGGCGGAAAGCGCGAAAGCGTGAGTCAGCTGCATTCGATGAAAATCGACGAGCAGTGGGAATACTGAACCCTGTGCGCGACAAAAAATAAAGGCACGTACCGGGAAGGGAGACGGGGAGACACCTGTGACCACGGCTTGTCCAGGAGGTCGTCAGGGGTAAAACCTCTTACGAGCTAGGCGCGATAGTGAAAGTGATGATTTCAGAAGAAAAAAAAAATGTAGTATACTTTCTCCTTTCGATTAAATCTTGACTTAAAGGAAGTAAATAGAGACCGGCGGAGGTAGGTTGATGGGAGTCAGTAGAAGGACTTACAGAAAACTGGAGTTTTGGCTGAATCAATGAGAGCTTCCACTACTTCCATGGCAGCTTGGATCCATTATAAGGGAAGCAAATCATCACTACGTATGAAGATAGTAGAAGCCAGAAAGAAAAGTACATATGTATGAGCTTCCACAAGCTTCACTGTGGGCCTACTTCCGGTGTACCAGGTATGTTACGACTACCCACTGGTGCATTTGCCATGTTCTTCTCTCATGGTTATCGTCTACTCAATATACACCACAGGAGTCGAATGGAGGCGCTTTGAAGCTCGAACTGGGAGCGGTGGGCGTCTTCAAGGGTACCGCCGATTTCAACGGCAACTCTATTGTCGTAACGGAGAATACGTCAACCGATGACGACAGTTTCCGCAGATTCTCCCAAGCGGGCCGCAAAGGCGGCGCAATCCACAACAAGGTAAGTAATGCAGAGTCTGACTCCAGCTTAATTGGACGTCCATGCAATGCCCCTGCCTGGCTCTTCTTTCCTTTTCTGGAAGTTCGCACATATATATATTCAATCGGATGCGGTTGTTGTTTGTGTTATAGTACCTTACATTACTGCTGTACCAGTGCAGTCATCCGTCGTGGTCACAGAGTATCCTTCGGCAACTCTGGAGCGGAATCCCCCACGAAAAACTGTCGGATGAGTCACCACGAAAAACTGTCGGGTGCGTCAGCGTTCAGATCGGTATTTCCAGAAACTCAAAGGACTTGTTTCGACGGGCTCCGCGTTGATTGCGTGTATAGTAGTCTCGAAGGCTGTACGCGGCAATTGACTGGCTGAACGCTGGTGTCTATGAAACCTGGGCAGAACCGACAACAGTAGTAGTCGCTATCTCGTAATCCTCCTCCAGCGTATCGGCAGCATTATGTCGGTGCGCAAAAGGAACCACACCATACGGATTTGTCTGCAAGCATTGTAATATACTCGATCGTACAACATTTGTGGTTTGCAGCATTGATAAATAGACGTGAGCATTTCTGTAGTTACCAATTTCTCGTAAACGATTGTCCAGAGCGGAAACCTGTCGCGAACGACGCTCCTGCTGTCGTGTAGACTTTCATGTTACTTGGTTTGATCTCGTTTACAGAATAAAACACGAGCTACGGATTTATATGCAAACAAAGTCTATTACCAACCTACCTGTAGAGTGTGTGTCGGCTCCTCCGGTGTGTCATGATAGAACGAACTACATGACTACAATATGTGTATGATGAATGACATTTTCATTCCCGGCAGGGAAACCTGACTTTTGAAAAAGATGCAACCTTCGTGGAAAACCACAACGTCGGGAATGGTTATGGAGAAGGTGGGGCTATTTCGGTGCACGTGAAGGGCAGCGTGCGGTTCATGGGCAATCTGAACGTGACCGGCAACAGCAACCTGGTGAGCACGGTCTATTTGACTTTGGGGCGAATGGAAGACGTTCGGGACGGGCTTGGACAAAATTTTTGTTAAAAAACATACTACTCTTGTCACGAAGGGGTACACCGTGTACACTCGTCATCTCTGTATATGGTACGTCACCCACGTATAGAATGGCAAGGGCCTGCCATGCGTAGAAACTAAACATCGGCATTGCCCAGCAGCTTACATGGTTTCCGTGGGTGATCTCGTGGTGCGGTGCGAACAAGGCCTTCGGTTCAGGTGAACTCTACGACATCTCTCAAATGCGTATGCTGTGCTCTCTATGAATGCCCGTTGTGCTGACGTATACCCCCCCCCCGGATGATGCAGATTGGGTCAGACGACGACCAAGGTGATGGTATCTTTAGTTACAATATTGGCGAGGGTGGAGCTATTTATAATCTTGGCGACATCGTAGTCGATGGAGAGGCAGACTTCTCGGGCAACACGGGCGGGGTGAGCGTGAAAGGGTGGCAAACATAATATTACGGTGACAGGCATTCGCTGAATGTTATCAACTACAAGGCAGACGGCACCAGGCGAACAGTATTGAAGAACAGTTTTGCAAACATTTCTTGCGCTGCGTACAAGCAACACGAAGGAATGGTCTTTGAAAACAACATGGTAGATGCTCGTCTTCGGCACCTTACCGTGTGTGCGCTTCTCTAAGTACCCTAGAGAACAGGACACAATCCACCTGAACGAGCAATACAAGAAGGCATTTTCGGATGTACAGGAGAAAGTAACTCGGAGGTCGTTTTGTACTGAAGTAAAAGCAGAACGCGCCCATTCCCGAAATAATAATTTATTCCTGGACTACTGTGTTTCTTATGTCCTACATTACGGCACGTACCCCGTACTGACCTGGTGTACTGGCGGCATGTGTTATGTCCCAGATACAAGCCGTTTGTCTAGACCGGTCAATTGTCACAAATTTGTTTAGGTACACTGTATCAGCTCCAGCGTGTCGCTCCCCCTATATCGACTCATGCACTCGAACGAGTGATTGATAGGTGGGTCTCCGAATGATGCACAAATCCAGAATAGAGACACGCACTTTCAAGAGGTTTCGGGAGAATAGCCCCGGCGCTGGCGTGCATGATGTGTCATCGACAGCGTGCAGACACTTTCACGTGAAACATTTCCGACAGCAGGCACTCGTGAATTAGGTCGTGGGTGACAGACCCAGTTGCAGTGCCTTCGAAACGCGCAGGCACTAGGTACATGCAGCATACTGCCTACCTGGTACTCATGTTGTGACCCATAGGCACTACAGTAACTAAAGCCGGCCGTGTCGCTTTCGGCGGGAAGTTTTAGGTAAAGGAAGCGACACAAGTCAACTCGTTCTCCGTGATCTCTAAGGTAAAAGTCTTTTTCTTCGCTGCCTTCTAATCGACCGTCACAGAAAGGAGGAGCGATCTACCAGGATAGGTGGGCCACGTCTACTTTCAACGGCTTCGTCACTTTCACGAACAACCAGTGCACCGATGTGAGGTTTTGACGTGGCAGTGGGCCCTTTGCCCGTTGATCCTCAAACTTTCCGACAGGGGACGTTCTCTACGAAACCTCTTTTTTTCATGTAGGGAAAAAACAAAAACTCTGTTTTCCGGAATTCGAGAACGATGTTTCCGTTGAAACCCGAAAAAGTTGGATATAGGAACACATAGAGTTCACGTTGAGAAAAACCCGAAAGTGGGCTTTTGTTCACAGGATGCGGAGGAACGGGCAGCCTCACCGCAGGTGCGCCGCTTGCACCGTGCCACCCACTCCGGGCACACAAGACTGACCAGAATCATTCCCAAGGTGATTCACAGACCATGGCAAATCGTAGGTGGAGCAGAGGGTGTGTGACCTCTCTTTTTCTAGTCAACAGAAACCACGTATATACCGACTTCACGGAGCGAGTATCACCATTGTGAGACCAACGATACATACATGGTAAACAGTTGGTGCTGAGTCACATCCCCACAGTTTAGGCGAGCGGGCAAGGGCAGAGGACACCGAGCCGGGTATCCAGCCCTTGTCACTAACAATGTGTACTAAATATTATTTCAACACTGCATACTACACCCGGACCCCCCCCCCGTCGTTAGACGCACGGCGGGGCTGTCGCTAACTTTGGCGGCGAGTTTAGCTTTCAGGCCGGCAGCCTGTTCTTCGACAACGTCGCTAGTAACTCGGACGATGGCGGATATGGTGGAGGTATCTTTAACAGGGACGACGGTGTTGTTACGTGAGTTACAATGCGATCCGGTCTAATTGATAGTGCAAGCACCGTACCTGCCCCATGCCTGCGTCGGTTGCCTCCTCGTCGCTGCAGTTTTAATACGTTAGGCGGCAGAATGGAATACGCAGAGACTTCGGCTTTCGTCGGATGCCGATCTGGATGTTTAATATGAGCTGACACGCATAGAGCACTACAGTACACGCTACCATATGTAGTAGAAGGCATAATATGGCGTTCTTGCTATCAGCATAAGCTCTGTGGATGATGTATGCAGTAACGTTCATCGTGGTGGGTATCCCTATTACGATCCAAAAGGCGTCTTGCAATATATCAACAAAAAATTCCCTCGGCTCGAATCAGCCCCCCACGTCGTATAACTGCATGTAGCGACCTCGATCTACGACTGGTTCTTCGCTCAATGTTGCTTCGAAATGTATTGTAATTCGTATACCAATGGCGAGCTCTCTCTAAACCATATGCTTGTGACGATGAAACAGGCTCAAGGGCATTACGATATTTAGGCAAAACAGCGCTCTCTGGGGTGCTGGTATCTTCAGCCGCGAGGGGGGCAACGAAGTCCCCATGATCGTGTATCCTGACGACACCATCTTCGAGAACAACATGGGGGAGGTACGGTTATATCAGTTGGATACGTAGTTGGTCTTTGGGACAACTGTCAAACGTACGTTCGAGTTGCGGCTCGGCACCTCGAAGCACGGCGAGTCCTTCACTCTAGTGACAGCACCAAACGAATAGCCACAATGATGTAGTAGATCGTCCGGGGAAAATGTGAGAGCTCTTGTGCTGAAGTGCGCCTTGTGGTGTTCCCTACCAAGTCGAGGAAGAGTCGTGGCAAATCGTTTCTTTCTACAGTGCATTGATCTAGGCTTGCACTCTGACCACCTGGTGCGAGGCAACGGGGGTGCACTCAATGTGCTCTTCGGGCGTGACTTCGATAACCTTTTCACGACGCGCTCCATGCGAATTCATGCAGTCAAGGCTTAATACCTACAACGCCAGGTACATCATTTTGACAAAACAAACATCTGCTCCGTCAGAGTAGAGTAGGGGGCATGTCGGACTGACGCACCCTATTCCCATGTACTTTGTTCTTCAATGACGTGGGTATTGTTGCAGAAGGCATGTCGTCCATAAACAGCGCACACACAGATTGAGTACCGTGTGAAAGGTATCAAGAGGATCGGGTGTAGTAGGACTGCTCAAGATGTGATGAATGCAACCTCCCTCACCCCGTGTGCCCTCAGTAGACACCCGTCGCGCCTTCCGTCCTCGATGAATCTCCACTCTATCATAGCACTGCAACGAGGTGGCATTTGCCTTCGATGAGGATAATTGCGGCCTCTAAACTGGGAAAGCTCCTCCGGAGCGGACGTATGCTGACCTGGCTGGTGGACAGAGTCGCGAAGAATACCCTCCGGCTTGAAAGCTGGATGCATTCTTAAGGAGGCTCGGGGTCAGGGTCATGGCCTCGCTTTGTGCGGAAGCATGTGTACAGGATATGATGCCAGCGGGTTTTCACTAAGGTTCAAACAAGTTACCGGCACGCACGACAAATTATTCTCGGTTTGTTTGAGGACGGCTTACTGTAGAGCGGTACAAGCAGCGATGTGGACGCTAGTGAAGTTCCATACAATGTCCTGTGTTTGTTTTTGGATGGAGACAGCAGTTACGTTATTTGTAAGGCCGAACTAAAACGTGATCGCAGTGCAGTATTCAGGTGAAATTTGTACATTCCGCGGTGCGCAATATCGAACGGACTGCTGTCGGCTCTCCGATGCAGCTCGAGAGCAAAAATCTCGAGTTTTTGGTACAGGTATGGCCAGTAGGCTTCAGACGCAGAACGCAGAGGGTGTTTTGCGGGTGAGACTAGGCCGGAATGTTGACTGATATTCCTAAAAGAGGGTATGAGAAGGGATCAAGGGGTGTCGGCATTCGATCTTGAGGTCATCCACGAGAATGACAACACAACCAGGGGACCACAGTGAAAACCTAAGCGACTTCTTTCTTCGGGTTTCCTCAAAATTATTTTCAAAATTTTTAAGAGGCGAAGACTGTGGACCTGAGGCTAAAACGTGTAAGACAGAATCTGCCACGTGCAGTACCTGCTCCGGCTGTGTTTCACATGGAACCTAATTAAGTATGCTGCTGTGGGCACTACTGGCTTCGTAGATCATATGACTGTGTTACCCAGTGGAACCAGATGCTGCTGCTGAGTGCTGGAGTGGGGATCACCCTCAATACAACTACTCATTCAAGGTAGCATGTTCAAGTGCGCAATCAATTCAATAACCTATTTATGATACCGAGACGCCTCTTTTCGTGGCGCACGAATTCCGAGTCCTTCGCACACTTCGAAATTTGTTTATCGACGCTTAGTCGACCTTTTCGTTTGTTTCTTTGGCCACCGTGCTCGCCTGCCCCGACCTCGCCCGGGTAAAGTCTGTTACGTACGGGCAGAACCCCCTGCAAATTCACCCTCCTCTATGGACCTAGTTTCACACCGGGGGGCGCGAGAATATCAGATGATGAGGTCACGACTCAACATCCTCACAATATACGCCTTCTGCGTAATCTCGAATATCCCCGATTCGAAGTCGTGTTCGGAAGCTAAACCAGGGTACAGACTTAGTGTTCAGATGTTGTTCGTGGGGAAACTCGAAACCAACGCGGCATGCAAGTACCTTGACGTCCACAGCCGTGGAAGAACGCACGGATCAGTCTTGCACTGCAGCCATTTCGTATCTGCAGGCTACCGCTCTTGTGGCGGTGTCGCGGCTTCTCATCTACCGACCGTGTGGTGGCCGTTCAAATAATTTTTCATGGCCTCGTGCCACACCGCGTTTCAATGTGAACGCTCTAACTCTCTGCCTCGGATCGCGGCAGTGGTCCTACGTATTCCGGGAAATCACTCGGTATGCACAGGTTGAACTCTCCTTCGTTCTCTGCACGACAATGCATAGTGTGTCCTGCGTCGTACAGGTGTTGACGCTTGCGGATTATCGTAGACTGCGTCCACTTCTACGCTGCATCAAACAACATGTCCGATCTCAGGTTCAGTCCCGGCATCTACTGCCCGTATTTCGGCTGACAGAAAAAAAATCGGCCGAACCAGTTTTAGGTACACTTGAAGCCGCTTATAGGTGAAGCGCGAGTTTTTTTAGACATCGATACCTGGTATGTCGGAAAGAGTACCCTGAGCTGGGTAATTGGTCAGTATTTTGTCCCAATAGCTCAGTAGGTAACACCTTTACATTTGACGTCATCGAGTACACGGGTTTGGATCTCACTTAAAACGTTTATTTCATAGAAAGGCTTGCGCGAGCAGTCACTGAAGGCACATCTCCCTGGTTCTCCAGGTGTAGTGAAGCGAGTAGGTAAGTGTTACAAGGGGCGCGTCCTACGATAGAGGTAGCAAACTCCCTCTGTTTTGTTTCTGAATAGCGGGGCTCCATAACCCAATATTGTCGGATCTTGATCTTGTTTCGAAAAAAAACGTTTTGTATACTTGGGCACATGGGATAATTCATCATGACCCGATTTGATTTTCGCTGAAGTCAGTTATCGGGCGAGGTATGGAGCTCCTAAAGTGAGGAGCCTCGGAAAAATTTCGCTGAAACTCTGTCGTAAAACGCATCAAGAATTTCCTTTGTGCTGGGTAATCGATCGGTCTTCATAGCTCAGTGAGTAACACCTTCACACTTGATGTCGTCCAGGTCACGTGTTCAAACCTCACAGGACGTTTCGCCCGAGCAATCGCTTGCGCGTGCATACCTTGAAACACATCTTCCTGGTTCCCCAGGTAATAAAACGAAGCGGGTTGGTCAGCGTACAGAAGTACAGGGTTGCGTCGTCCTAAAGATCCCGCCGTTCAGAGGGAGGGGGGGATGTTATAAGGACTACCCTGGGCTGAGTAAATAGTCGATATTTTACCCCTATAGCTCAGTAGGTAACACCTTGTTTATATGACGTCGTCCAGGTCACGGGTTCGATCTCACGTCGAACGTTTATTTTCAAGAAACGCTTGCGCGTGCCTAAAGACGCATCTCCCTGGTTTCCCAGGCAATAAAACGAAGCAGCAAGGTCAGCGTACGTATACGGTTCTGACGCCCGAAAGATTCCGCCGGGGGGGGTGTTTCAAGGACTACCCAGGGCTAGGTAATCGATCATGTACAACGATAGTACACGGCTGTACCAGTATACGGTACTAACGCCCAAACAATACTGCCGTTACGGGGGAGCTTGTTAAAAAGACTACCCTGGTCGTGGTATTTGGTCCCTATACAACAGTAGATAAAAAACTCACAAATAGGTGTACCTTGGAACTTTGAGCCACTTGTAGGTTCGATAGACCGTTGGCCAGTCACAGAAGAGGCCAAGTAGGCTTTTCTGATTCGCAATATATTGTACAAGAGAATAAGCGTTCCTCACGGGGGCAAGGCTACATGGACTGTGTGGAGTTATTGCTCGTAATAATTTACCATGGCATGTATGTGTCCTATGGTCTTGATGAATGAAGTAAGCGGGGTGTGCGTAGTCGTGCAGTACAAGGTATGAGACCCAGGGCTCCACAAGATTTGGGCTTTACGTGGCATGGCCAAGGCACCACCCATGGCATATCATGTCATCTCTACATAACTGCCTAGTGGGATATAGGATTTGTTCGATACACTCGCTGCTGTGATGGGCCCAGCTGGTTGCAGTTCAATAGAAGCCCCTCAAGGTACATCAATATTTTCCACGTAGAAGCACGGAGGCAAGACGTAGGAACGCACAGAAAGTAGGATGTAGTGGCGAACAAAACACGTTTAAGCCCGCGGATCGCTCCACACAGAAACAGGCATATATCCTGTGTGGAAATCCCGGATACCGTTAGAATTGAAACCATGCACCAAGTACGTGAACATCCCGAACAGGCCCTCTGCTCTCTACTTGGTGAATGAGATAACCAGACATTGCTCACGATAAAATACCATCGTGATAAACCACGATCACCCGGAACCCAACTTCAAGGTATTGTACTCAAATAGAGTACAGTATGTCAAGATCACTCACGCCTCGAACCAGAATTTCCATCTCCAGAAAATAATACTCGGAGTACCAAAGAGCACCTGCCCAAAACAAAAAACAAATTGAAGTCAAATCACAATCAACTCCTCAGATCTCGGCAAAACAACAGTCAACCCCTCAAGCTCAGGACACCAAACCATACTCGTCCTAAATTTAAGATCGACCCGGTAATCAACACTCAGCTCTTCCGTGGCAGTAGGTTCAACGGTCATCAGCAGATTGAATGAGGGTGGAAACAAGTGTTGGCTGAAATCTCGACACCGAATATCCAACTGAGGATCAACTGTGGAATCCCAAAAGCTCAAACGAAAGAATCAGTTTCATCGGTGGTTACTCAGAGCCCAAACTCAAATCCGCCGAAACATTACAAATGTCGGTCGAAGTATCACTCATCAAACCCTCACTGTGATGTGGTGTGAAGGAAGTGGCATGGGCAGGCGGCGGAGAGAGGCAGTGCCACATCGATGATGATCCACAGAAAACTAACAGGTTGATCTAGTGCTTGATCGATATCAGGACGCGTCCAATAAAGTTAGATGTTCTCATACTTATTGCGGGAGAGCTTGAAGTGTCAAACTGAGAGAGTGGGAAAGAAGTGGGTGGGGAAGGGGGTCATGCTCTTTAGCATGACCGGCTCCCATGTACTGGCAAGTGTAGGATAAGCTGCCTCAACTTCCCACTCACTGTAATACCCCGTCTGTAATGGCGTGTCCCAACTTCAATACGGGTTTGTCTACCGTACTACGATTCAGGTCCAACCAGACCACAAGTGTCCTACTCTGCATACGGATACGACTATCCGTTAGATTACATCCCCTACGTATGCTGGAAGACACGATCGAATGTAACAACGCATCCAAATATATATACGGTTGTTCTATGACCTTAAAAGCAGACGTACCATCACATAAGCCCACCCTGAATAGTCGTAGATGCAGATCACACAACGATACATGGATGGCTACAAAATATATCAGAAAAGCGGAAAGCGGATCGAAGATAGCACTATTCGAAACGACGAGAGTCCAATGAGACTATAAATCAACCCACACCTCGTAAACGAGGCTGAGACGCCTCTGGTAATAGTGAAAAACATTATGACTCACTGCTAAGGGGATGCTTTGGAGGGGGTGTACTGATGCCAGAGAAAGCAGAACGCAGATAGGAGTGAAGATCGTAGAAATCGTCCAACATGGTACACAAAGTATCGTCAAACTGGAAACATCGAAAGGGGTATCGATAACGGTTGACCACAATGAGCGAGTCGTGACCAATCGCGGCGCAAACTGACGAGAGAAGCGACAAACCTCAGGCACTCAGACATGGTCGAATAGGTTGAGGAAAAGAGTTTAACCAGAATGCCGATGTCGATAGGCGTATTGTCGGTACGCCCGAAGCAAAGGGTCGACATAAAACAGTACATAACTAGAACCATCAAAGAGGGGTCGACAACAATTGATCCGGCAGAGCTACAGTAGTCGTGACTTTTCATTACGTAAGCTGGAGAAAAGCGCGATAGGCCGAGCAATAAAACACGACGCAAACAAGGAAGCTTATGAAAAGACGGCAATATAATTGATGCAGGGCGAAGTGAAGCCAAAAACTGATATGAGCTCCTGGAGACCTTGCTGATACCAAGGCACTCATAGAGAGAGCGGGAGAGTTTGGTGCAAAATGGTAAGCCGTTTTCGGAAAGGAGGGTAACGTGGCAATCACAGAGAGAGATGTAGCGGTCGACAAGGTTGTCGGCTGTGCTGGATGCGGTGAACTCGGCCTCAGTAGTGGCCTACATGTCGGCGCGGCGGCTTAAACGATCTGTGAATAGGAGGATATAGGCTTTGCCGCAAGGCGTGATGGGTAAAAGCCCGAAATAGTCGACGCTGACGAGAATACCGGGCCCGTTTGGTAGGGGCAGGCAACCAGCGGGCCAACCAATCGTTTGGCGCGAAGACTTTCGCGCCTTGCACTCGAGGCAGCGGCGGAGCCACCAGCGAGTCGAGATGTCCATGCCAACCCACCAGTAGAAGCGCATAAGCATGCTGAGTGTCCGAGCAACACCGAGGTGGCAAGAGCTCGTGGAGTGGCATGTGTTTAGGACCCACGGCCGCATCAACATCGGAATGTAAACGCAAGGTGGCGACGTACGGGGGTGCGGTATGGCCATGCGAGCTGGGCCCAGCGGAGCCGTGCGCGTCCGGTGCACTAGAAGGACGGTGTCGTCGTCGGTTATATGCAGCTGACCTTTCGCGGCGAGGGCGAGAACCTACGAGAGAAGTGGGCGACGAGCAGCAGGAATGTAATCGAAGAAGCCGCACAGGTGGTGGTGAAGGTGAGCCCAAGAAAAGATAGCGTATAGAAGCGAAGCAAATAGGTCCCATGCGTTGTTCGCGTGCCCAGCCGGTGTAGGTGTAGCGCTCAACGCAGGAATAAAAGTGTGGCTTGGCAGCAAATCGGGCAACGGGTTCCGGTAGCGGGGGCTGGTGGGAAGGGAGGGTAGGAGAGAAGGCCCTGGAGTGAAGAATTGTGGCGTTGGTAGTGACACTGTTGAGGGAGCGCTGGCTGCGGTCGCCGGCGAGGGCGAATATTGAGCGGCGCTGCAGCGAGTTGGGTCAGGTCGCCGAGTAAATGGTCTGAGCGCGTCGGTAGGTTGACGGCGGTGAGTTGGGATTGGTCTTGAGACTGTTGTAGTTGGCGTTCGACGGCCAAATCCGTCGTCCGTCGGAGAAAAAATAATTCCAGCGGCAGCGGCGGAACGGCGACGGGTCCGAGAAGAATTGAAGCCCGACGAGGGGCGAGGAATGGCCGGAAGTGAGACGCCCGAGGTGGGCGATGGAGAGAGGAAAGGTGGCCTGGAAGCCACACCAGCAGTAGCCCCAGCGGTCACGGCGGCTTTCTCGGAGCTGAAGGTCGATTCGGCGATGAGGTCGAAGATGGAGAGGTGACCGACGGAGGCATTTCAAAGCGAGTCGTCGATGAGCTCTTGTTCGAAGCGTGGGCCGGCGGAAGGGCTGCAAGGCGGTTCGGTGGCGAGTTCATATTCAAAGTGGGGGCCGAGGGGAACGCTGCGAGGCGGTCCAAGGGCGAGTTCTTCAGCAAAGTAAAAGCCAGCGGGAGGGCTGCGAGGCGATTCAGCGGCGAGTTCTTGGGCCAAGTGGGGGCCGGCGGAAGGGCTTCGAGAAGGTCAGACGGCGAGTTCTCGAGCAAAGCGGGGGCCGGTGGGGGGGCTCCGAGGCGGTCCGGCGGCGAGTTTTCGAGCAAAGTAACGGCCGGCGGGAGAGCTGCAAAGTGGTCCGGTGGCGGATTCTTAGGTGAGGTAGGGGCCGACGGGAAAGCTGCGAGGCGATCCGGCGGCGGGTTCTCGAGCAAAGCGGGGGCCGGCGGGAGAGCTGCAAGATGGTCAAGCGGTGGGTTCTTGAGCAAATCTGTGGGTTCTAGGGTAAAGTAGGGGCCGGCGGTAGTGCTCCGATGCGGTCCAGCGACGGGTTCTTGGGCAAAGCGGGGGGCGACGAGAAGGCTTCGAGGCGGTCCAGCGGCGGGTTCTTGGGCAAAATAGGGGCCGGCGGGAGAGCTGAGAGGCGAGTTCTTGAGCAAAACGGGGGCCGGCGGGAGAGCGGAGAGGCGAGTTCTTGAGCAAAGCGGGGGCCGGCGGGGGAGCTGCGAGTCGGTCCAGAAGCGGGTTCTTGGGCCGGCGGGAGGGCTTCGAGGCTGTCTAGCGGCGGGTTCTTGGGCAAAGCGGGGGGCGACGGGAGGGCTTCGAGGCGGTCCAGCGGCGGGTTCTTGAGAAAAAAAAGGGGCCAGCGGGAGGGCTGCGAGGCGATCCGGCGGTGGGATCTCGAGCAAAGCGGGGGGCAGCAGGAGGGCTCCGAGGCGGTCCAGCCACGAGTTCTTGGGCGACGGCAGAAGTCGCAACAGAGTAGGGCATGTTCACCAAGTTCGAGATGTCCATACTTTGCCCGAAGCGACGAAAATCGCCGAAGTCATCGTTGGTGCAAGGGAATGGCGGAATGGTATCGCAGGGAGCGTGAGAGGGCGGGACAAGCCCACTCAAACCGATGCCCGTGATGAAGGGCTCGAT
>JBBMHQ010069042.1:0-13314 GCA_037834295.1 Postelsia palmaeformis
TCCACCATCACCAGCTCCGCCCCCGCCTCCGGTGCTATCGCAGCCGCCGCGGGAGTGGGAAAGAAACCCTTGCCTAGGAGAATCAGGAGGTGTGCCGTTGGCTGTCAAGGGGGCGGGTGATGTTACCGTCGTTGTCCTCGTGTCGGTTAGTGCTGTCGCCTGTCGGGTGCAAGTGACGGGAGCATCGGTGCGGTGCATGAGGGGAGGGAGGGGGGGCGGGAGGGAGGGAGGGAGGGCACGGTGGATTGTGGTTGTCGGCGGTATAGCCAGTGGGGGTCTGCCTGCCGGTATTGCTCCCACCGATGTCTTCACAAATGCATGCCCAGTTATGCGCACGCTCGTGTGTTGTCCTACGACACTTACAGCAGGATAGATTGTTTATTCGCAGTAGGTCGCTGCAGTAAATCTACGGCTGTAGGTCTGTGGCGTAGGTCTACAGCATTAATGCTGCGGCGTGATGTTTATCCGAGTGGTTTTACTGCTGTACATATACTTCTAACAGCCGTATCTCTGCGGCTGCGGTACGTCTACAGCGGTAGGTCTGCTGATTGAATCGACCGGGGTGCACCCCCGACACAGGAGTGGTAAAAGTTGGAAATATTGTCGAACCTTTTGACAACGGCCTATCGCAAGGCGCGCCCCGCTAACCTCGTCCCGATTCTTTCTGACAGCCATGTCATGATTATTCGTAATAATAAGTTGACTCCACATCAGCGTCTTTGACGCCGATTGATGTCATGAATTTATTTCCATCCGTGACAACAACCAGGGATGCGTATTACCTCAGATTAGAGTGCGAAACTTCCAGTCATACCGACCTCTTGATGATTTGCCAACCATTCACGGACAGGGGACCGTAACACGCAATCCTGACACTCTAATAATATTAATAGTCAAGGTCAACAGTACGGACTCATACGTAGAGAGGGAAAAATGACGAATACTTATATTATGCTTTGACTCACACCGTTTTTGCTTCCAGTCGAACACAAGCTCGCAAATACTCGTACTCGTGTTCTCGAGTACCCATATTCACACGATAGCGTACGAGCAACCTACGGGTAGTGTGCGAGCAACGCACCAGTCAAGGGCGAGTAACGCGTAGCGTACGTACGAGTAGGGGCATATATGAGAAACGCAGAAGAAACTTACGAGTAAGTTACGAGCAACGTACAAGTGCAACAGCAGTACAAGTGGATGACGTACGTGTAACATAAGACTGCTGCTGCTGCTGCTGCTGCTCGCATACGTGAAACTATCACCGGGATCTCAATTGAATTGGAGGCGGCGAACTTACCGACGACGATGGCGAACACGACGGCGACCACCGTGAAACAAACGGTGCCCACCTCCGAGCCGAAAATAACGCCTCCTGCAGCAGCACCACCACCGTCGACCCCGCCCGCCCCGACCGCTTCAGTTCCTCTCCCTCTCCGCCCAAACCTTCCGCCCCCCCGGTCTTCCCGCCATCACCCCGGAACGACCGAGAAGGCACCGCGCTCAACGACAGCGAGGATCTCCCCGCCCCCTCTCGCGAGCGTTGGCGTGGGGACCGTGTTAAATGGCCGGGAGTTCTCAGGAAGGCGTTGTTCGTGTTGAGGTACGCTGTGTTGGGGGTGGGGCTGGTGGTGAAGGAGGATATGTTAGAGACGGAGAAGCATAGGAAGAGCAGGACTGCGAGGAGGGTGGACGAAGGAGCTACCTCTCTCACAGAGAAGAAGCCGCGGCGGCAACGGGGGGATCGTGCCGGGCGTCGGTATCGCTGATGCTTCTCTTCTTCTGCTTCATTCGGCTTTCTGGCCATCTCGTTTGGTGTTTGTTTGATGCTGGTGGACTGGTGAATCATGATGAACCCGAAGACTTCCAACTTCCGAACTCCAAAAGTATGAATGAAGCGAGTGCTCGCACGATATATGAAGAAGCCCGCTTCAGTCGTTGTCTGTCCAACGTTTATATAGGCGTGATGCAGGAAGGGATGAATAACCTCATGCGACTACGAGAAACTCCACGAGCACACGAGGATGCCGCGCGGTCCGCAGCTGGTGGGCTATAGCGCCCATGACCCATAGCTGATGGCTCACGACCAATATAACGGTTCGGCACCTAATTCCACCGCATTTGCCGCCTTCTTTCCTTGCCTCGTTATTCCCGCCGCATTTTTTTTTCTGACTCGATGGAACAAGCTCGGAAGCTGTGAGACGTGAGACATCTAATTATAGCGTCTAGACGTGCGTTCCCTACGCACTTGTACTCAATACCATCGAGACTGTCGTGACAACCATCATCGCAGTCAGTCAAAGCGGTACAGTCGAGCTTCATAAGCTGGGAAGGCTCTGCTGGACACGTGCTCGATTCGCCGCATATCAGCATCAGCATGGCAGCCAATGGTGAGCAATTCCACTGAAATTCTTGCAGAGAAATGACCTTTTTGTGAGTCACACGCTCCCACCCTACACCCCTCGGAAGCTACTTGTAGAGTACGCGCGACCGATGTATCACCGGCGCAGCTAACAGAAAGGGCGAGTACGCGCGACCGATGTATCACCGGCGCAGCTAGCAAAAAGGGTGAGTACGCGCGACCGATGTATCACCGGCGCAGCTAACAGAAAGGGCGTGCGTTTACTACTACTACTACTGTGCTGTACGGATTTGGTCGAGCTTACAGGTGACAAGACGTGTAAAACAAATACTCGTAGTAGGTACGTCCCTATGTACCGACACAAATTGACTCCCATGTACGTATGTATGCTCCCATTTTTGGACTACTGTGTGTGCCAGTGTGACTCACACCATGTGTGATAGGCGGTGCACCTTCCTGACGACGTAGCGCGAGATGTGCGTGTGTTCTGCTCGTCGAGATCCAGCTCACTCGATGTCCGTGCTGACGTTTTCGTCTCGAGAGAGATACAAGTTCTGTGGTCACAAGCTACGACACAGAAATGGTGAATCGCAAGGTAGCATCCGCGACTCGATCAGACAACGCATGCCGTGCCTTTGCCCAGGTCAGGCCAACCCTAACCCTGAGGGGTTAATGCTATTAATATTAATATTATACACAGCAGCAGTATCAATACTATCAACAATACTCGTTCGTACTGCCGATCAGATCAAAATGTCGAATACGCACCACCTGGTAGGTCGTAAACTCTACTGAAATCAACCAATTAACCATTCAACCAACCCACTGACTAACCACTTTATTTCTTCTCAGGAAGCATGGATGTGAAAACATCCGAAGATAAGGCTATCAATAGGTCCGCGGTGGTCGTGACGAAGCTAAACTTTACCTACGATGGCATGGACAGCCCTGTACTGAGAGACTTCGATCTCGACCTCCCCGCCGGAAGCAGGTGAAGTGCGCGCGAGAGAAACTACAGCCCGAATAAGAGCAACGTCAGTGGGAACAGTCAAAGAGGTAGCACCAGCAGCAGCAACAGCAGCAACAGCAGTAGCTTGACAACATAAGCACTTGAGTTAGCATAACTGCAGTAAACAGCGGCTATCACAGCAGTAGTAGTAGTAGTAGTAGTAGTAGTAGTAGTGATTTCAATATAGCAGTAGGACAGGTAGTATTAATAGTTGTTGTTGTAGTCTCAATATTATTAGTAGTAGTAGAAGTGGCAGTAGTAGTAGTAGTAGCAGTAGTAGTAGTAGCAGTAGTAGTAGTAGTAGTAGTAGTAGCAGTAGTAGCAGTAGTAGCAGTAGTAGCAGTAGTAGTAGTAGTAGTAGTAATAGTAGTAGTAGTAATAGTAGTATTAATAGTAGTAGTATAATAGTAGTAGTAGTAGTAGTAGTAATAGTAGTAGAAGTAGTAGTAGTAGTAATAGTACAAGTAGTGGAAGTAGTATTAGTAGTAGTAGTAGTAGTAGTAGTAGTAGTAGTGGTGGTATTAATAGTAGTAGTAGCAGTAATAGTAGAAGTAGTAGTAGTAGTAGTAGTAGTAGTAGCAGTAGCAGTAGTAGTAGTAGTAGTAGTAGTAGTAGTGGTATAGTAGTATTAATAGTAGAAGCAGCAACACGAGCAGCACCAACAGCAGCCCACCAGCACCGACTGCTGCAGCAGCATTAGCAGCAGCAGTAGCAGAAGCAGCTCGGCGCGAGTCACCGAAAGAAGAAAATGCTGAACTTCTCTGGACAAGAATGAACGCACGCACCGTAGCGGAGAGGGGGGAGAGTACCCGTTATATGTGACTCCACCGGATCAGAGATACGAAAGGGAGGGAATTGGAGGAGCAGAGCAAATATACTACAGGTAGTAGTAGACAGCAGCAACAAAAAAACAATGAAACTCAAAGCTGACGCAAGGCTGGCGCTTTTTTCTTTTTATTTTCCAAACCTTCGCGCTCGCACACAGGTGTCTTCTGATTGGCATGAACGGGGCGGGGAAGAGCACCCTGCTCAGGGTGCTGGCTGGCAGGCACCTCACCAAGCCTGATGAGGCGGTGGTTGTCCTCGACAAGTGAGTTACACCCGCCCACGCCCCCCACGTCATGCGGACGCGAGCTACGGCAGGAGTAGCGCCTTTTTGGGCGACATAACGCAAAAGGCGTTGAGCTCGCACAACGAAAGGTACTGCTGTAGTGCGATAGTTTTTCAATGCTCGGGGCGTCAACCCTCTTGGTACTGCAGTCCCGTTTTAGGCACGAATTACTTGAAACTCGAGTGGTTTGCCCCCCAAACGGGACTGCAGTCCTAAAAACGTGAAGGGTGTTTCTCAACCCTTTTAGGAGTGCAGTCCTGCAGTCCCGTTTTGAAGATAAACCAGTCAAATTTCAAGTAATTTGTGCCTAAAACGGGACTGCGGTTCTAAGGGACAGACCGTATACATTTTTCGGAAGGGCCCTCTCTCTCTCTTTCTCGAGGCCATAACTTTTCCCGAAAAAAACGAAAACTTGTTCGGTATATTTGGAAACCCTTCCTGTTCAGGACGAAACAAAAAATCAAGCGGCTTAATATTAAAAATCACGCCACGCCCGTGCGAACTCAACGGCTCTTCAACCTTTTTAAGATCGCAGTCCCGTTTTTGGGACAGACGACTTGAAATTTGGCTGGGTTGTCCTCAAAATGGGACTGCGTTCTGATGAAGCTGTAACGGCGAACTCTTCGAGGCTCCCTTCTCTCACCACTGCTGTAGGGGCTGATATTCTAATACGTGGGGGCATAGTAAATAGAACCTACGGTCCATACAAAAACCTACATATTTCCCTATTTTTACGAACAATATCTGGTTTTATTTACTATGGTCGCCCGCATTAGCTCACTGCGTGGAAAGAAGTCGAGAGGCCGGCAACTCTGCGGAGGGGCGACTGTTCAGTAGGTCTAGAGGTCGTGACGCCGGAAGGAGACAGACAGCCCACACGCTCGCCGCTCCTCCCTTCTCCCCACTGCTTGCTCCTCGGAGCACCAACACAGCCTTCAGCAAGGCTTGGGTTTTCACCGCTCCTATGAGCACCAACACAGACTTCTCAGCACGTCTGACTTTCTCCTCCAACCTTTTTGCCCGCCGTGGTCTACTGAACACCTTCCTCTTCTAAACTAAAGAGTGCAGCAGCACCAGCCTGAGTCCCATCAGCGCACCACTCTAGCCGATAATATAGTGCCCGTTGAATCTTTATATTAGTATCCAACAGTGCACTATATTCCGGGTCAGGATGACATGGGCCCTGCCAACGAGAAACATCAAGCATTAGAACCTTGCACACCCGGGACAGATCATGATCTACTGTAGTACAGTACAGACCCATCAATAAGAAAGAACACAGCAGCAGTAACTACCCGGGAATTACCCGATAGCTCCCCGGTAACCCGATAATTATCCGGTAATTACCCGGTAATATACCTCATTTGTGTTGCAGTATTATTCGTTGTGCTCTCAGGCCAAGGGGCTTTTATCGGGCCCGACCCACACGTTTTTGACAAAGTCAAGTTTTGGGTGAGGTTTATCCAGCAGCAGCAGTACAGACTCACGAGAGAGGAAGAACCTTCAGCAGTAGCAACAAGAACATGAAGACTCACATTTTTTGGGGGGGGTAAGGGGGGAGGCGGGGTACTTTGCCAGTAAAATAGGATTTTACAAAAAATAACGTGGTCAGCCGCGAACGCTACAGTAAATCCTGCCACTATTTCTCCCAATATAAGGACATTTTGCATTGAGTATTAATATAATAACATTGCTTATATTTAGGAACTCAGCGGGATAATATAGTAGCCGATGCTCAATCAAAATCAAGCTTGTCCAAGGATGGTGTCATAACAAGGTTTCACGCCTCGGACATATCATGCACAGATCATATACAGATCATGATCTAGATCTTTCAATGCAGATATATCACCTACAGTCCCGACCGTGTATGGCCTGTATGATCTAGCTCATGTTCCCGGGTGAGAGTGGTATATTCCGCATGATCTACTGCTGTAGTACATGTTTCCTGGGTTGGATCTGCCCTATAAGGCAGATTTTGCACTACCTCCCACAATGGCGATGAAAAACTGCTAGATGATTTATCTGTAGATGATATATCTGTATATACCTCACCCAGAACTTGACACTGTGAGAAAAAAGATAGGTTGAACCTGATGAACAAGCCCCTTGGCGTATCGGAGTACAAAGAGTAGTATTGCAACACAAATGGGATATATTACAGGGTAATTACTGAGTAGTTCCCGGGTAGTTACTACTGCTGCAGGTTCTTCCTTACCCGAGAACTGTGCACTGTAGGTACTTAACCCATAAAATGACTTTGTGAGAAAAGGTGGGTTGAGCTCGATGAATAAGCCCTTTGGCCCATCCACGGGAGCATAATGAATATTGTTGCAACACCAATGGGATATATTACCCGGTAATTATCCAGTGATTACCCAGTAATTACCTATCCATGGGAGCACAACGAATCATGTTGCAACACAAATGGGATATATCACCCGGCGATTATCCAGTAATTACCGGGTTGTCCCTCATCTGAAGGCTCTCTCAAATCAGAAAATGTTCGACCAAAAAGTGCGATCTCTTTCGTAGCACGCGGCTTCAAAAAACTACTGTACACAGACAACCTACCGAGGTCCCCGCCCACCTCTCTCACAACCGGTTCCTGTACATAGCAGAATTCAGCTCATCCCTTCCTGCGACTCGCCGAACGAGCACCTTTACGGCGTGTCTCTGCTCGTGGTGCAAGCGATGTCTGCCTGGTCCTTGAAAACCGAACGCGTGCTCTTTTCCAGCATTGTAGGGATGCTGCGGTCGATGTTCACGGCCATACCATTCCGACCTTGCATCGTAATGAGTTCGCCCCCCTCCCCCCCGCACAGCAGTGGAACACCTCGAAAGTGTGCCTTGTAAAGTATATACTTCGGGGTACGTACCCGGGCATCAAACCTGGCCGTTTCGGCCATTTTCGGGTGCCAAACCTGACTTTTTTGGCCGTTTTGTTATGGTAATTCTCGGGTACCGAACCTGACTGTTTCGACCATTCTTGGATACCCAACCTGGCTGTTTTGATCGTTCTCGGGCACCAAACCTGTTTTTTTTGCCATCCTCCGGTACTAAACCCGGCCGCTTTGGCCGTTCTCGGGTACCAAACCTGACTGTTTCGGTCATTCTCGAGTACCAAGCCTGTCTGTTTTGGCCAATCTTGGGCATGTACCCGGGTACCCCCAGATTATATCCCCTCCTACACACACCCTGTTGGAACAGGTGAGGGTGTGTCTTAACCCACCCCAGAGAGCATTGGAACGAACCGAATGTAATGTTATTGGCCGCATGAATTGGTGCTGATTGGTTGTGGGAAACGAATAGATTCAGTGTAGCCCGAGAAAAACTTTATACCAGGTATCTAGGAAGAGGAAGAAGAAGTGTTGCACCCCTTTTCTTTTTCTTGTTTGGGAGGACCGAACGGCCCGACCGAACGGGAGCAAACAGCAGACTATTTGATGTAAATGGGCACCACCGAAGATGGATGTGGACACCACTTTGCCGTGGCATATGCAAAATATCCCGTTCGTGCCGATTCGGCTGGCGAGGCCCAGGATCCTGCATGGACCCAAAACACGTTTTATAAATAGGAACGGAACGAATGACCACGAACAGCCTCGTTCAGTTCCGCTCGTTCCCATGCTCTTTGGTGGGGGTTAAGACACGCCCTGACACATCGGACCGATCACGACCTACTACTCCTGGCGGAAGTACAAGGACCGTTCAGACCAACTCTTATGGAGAATTTTTGAAGGGCTCTTGAAACCTGTTTTTTTTTGCCGAAACCCGCGATTTACTCGGCGGGACTGTCGAAAACAACACCGGTAGACTCCTCAGGGTGCTCCCCTCAGTTTTCGAAGAGATCTCTCGAGCAGTTTTCCGTATGTCCGAAAATCGTAGTTTGACTGTTCGTCCGTATCGCCAGATTTTTCTCCAAGAATCTTTGAAGATCTATTTTTTTCGCCCCTGTTATAATAAACAATAGTGATATTTTCGACCCATCCGAGAAACCTAACTGGCTGCCCCCAAAATCGAACTAGGACCCTGGACAAACCGAAAACTGTTCCACAAAGCTCTCGGAAAACTTCGGGGAGCATTCCGAGTGGCCTGCCGGTACTTTTGACCGTCCCGCCGAGTGAACCGCGTCTATTCGGCCTAAAAACTCAGTTCCTAAAGCCCAGAAAGACTTTCACAATGTATAGATGGTCTTATTTTGGACATTGTTGTGAAGACTAAGCGACCCTTGTACTCATTCCCAGAGTGGTAGATTATCCACTGCAGGTGATTACTTTTAGTTTTTGCCTGTACGATGTGTTATTTTATTGCAAAGAGCCGTATCCTGGAGGTATCACCCCTCCAAACGTCGGCGCAACGCGCCGTGTCAGACGTCGTATCATCATATCCCACCCCGGAATAAAAGCAAAATCCTGGCCCAGATCGTGCAGACCTTTTTAGATATTTTTAGACCGCGGATACATGCGGCCAGAAGGACCTAGATCATGGGGTAGCTGATCATCTGATCTGTTCTGTTCTTGTGTGAAGCGTCAGCGTCTACCGTCTGTACCAGCGTACCGCAGCGGTGCATCCGGTGGTCCGTCCATGATGCGCGGGCTCTCCCCCCTTCCCCGGCTTCCCGTCTCCTCTCTCCCTGCCGGTATTCTGTGGGCGCGAAATATCATTTTGGTGAAAATGGTCTCGCTCCTATTTTCTGGGCCCGTCAAGTTGTAACCGTCATGTAACCGCCGTTTATCCGCCGCGCTGTACTCGGCTTGCCGTTCAACATGTACCGGTATCTGGTATGTTTGCAAGCTTTGTGAAAAAAACTTGTAAACGCCTCAGATTTACATGTAATATGCAACCATTGTGCTGCCATCGCGGAGCTGTACCGTGTAACCGTCGACGCAAAAACGATGGTCCCAGGGTTGGAGAAAGCCGCACTCGTATGTACAAATAACAATTTCATCTTCCATTTGCGATCGACCCTTCAACAGCACGGCAAAGTAGGAAGCGGTCAGGAAAGAACAGAGCCCGTCAACCGTGTCCGACGCAGCTGTGCCCCCGCTGGTCTTATAGCCGCGTAACCGCAGTGTACCCGCCGTGTGACCCTTTCTTTTTCGCGCGGCGTTTTTGTTTCGGTTCGCTTGAAAAAAGGCACGCCTTCCGCGACACGACTCTCAACAAGCACCGGTCCTTCGTCTCCATGGACTGGGGCATGCGCACGGTGTCCTTCGCAGGTGGGTTGAAAAAACCCTTCTGCGTAAAATTTTTCCGGGAAGCCTATTCGCCATGAGTAGTACATAGGACCGTAAAAACGTAACAGCCGCACCGAACGAATCTTTGGAGACGAACTTACTAGTTCAACTCAGAGTTGGTTGGGGTCTGTGGCACCATCATTTTTTCATCAAACTCCTCAAAATTGAAGCAGAAACGGCTACGAAGCGCGTATGAAGCGCGAATCACAGGGCGTGCAACATCGGAACCGAGGCATGGCTGAGAATAGGAGGATCACACGCGGAGAAACCAAATGTGGAACAACGGCGAAACCGAATGCGGCGGAACCAGGGTATCGGCGTGCGCGGAACCCCAATCAAGCAATCTAACCATGAAGGCTTGTCTTCCCCACCACCGTTTCATTGTAACCGTCTTCAAATGCGGCGTTCGCGAATATGGCGTTCCCAAATGCTGGGTACCTACCTGACTGCGGCGGAACCGCATGCGGTGGCCTGAATGCGATGTGACCGAATGCGGCGAAACCGATTACGACGGAAACAGGACACGGTGTGCCTCTGCAGGCGGACATCACTGTGGGAAGCATGATGAAAAAAGATCAGGAGCGTTACCCGGAGAGGAGGGAGGAGTTACTAAACCTGCTCGGCGTGGACCCTCACTGGCGGATGCACCAGGTGACACGCACGTGGCCGTTGTGGTTACACCTGCACATCCGTCCCCACACTGCATCCGTACTGCTGCCTACTGTTGCGCCGCATTTTGCCTCTCATTGCCTCGTATTACCCAGCATTACCCCGCACTTCCCCCGTGTGGCATCCAATAGTGAGCAAGGATATTTCAAGATTTTGTTCGAAGTCTGTAGCATCGTAGCTCTCCATAGCCTAGTGTTGAGCCGCATTGCCTCACATTCAACCGCATTATCCCGTATTCCCGAAATTGACCCGCGCTATCCCATGTTGCACCGGATCGAGATCAATAATAATTCAGCCATTTTACCGAAATCTATATCGCAGCTGTCCACAGCCTATCTTTGCGCCGCATTGCCTCACATGGACCCACATGGACCCACATTGACCCCCATCCCTCCGAATTTACCCGCATTGTCTCGTGTGGCACCGGCCAGAGACGCCGGCAACCTTGTGCCTTTTGTGTTTTAGCTTTGCATTTCCCCGCGTGACCGGCCGCCCGCGCCGAGTGTTTCGCCGCATGCTTTTGTATATTTCCTTGAGGCGGGATCGGGAGGGAGGGAGGGGGGTATGGCAGGCCTTCTCCTTTTTACCAGAGTGCACGGGGTGCTTTCGCCAGGCCTTCAAAGTGGCCAAGTATGAACGAAGTATACATGGATAGTGGATCTTCGAGCCCAATCCTCGGAGGTCCATCCCGTTGTCCGTTATCATTGCACCCGGAAGCTTGGCCCGTTTGGCTGTTCATATTCATATCCGAACGGTAAAATTACTTTTCCGTGCAAACTGGCATGCTTACCCTCTCGGGACTACAGTCCCGTTCTCGGGGATAAAACTAATTATAATTTGAGCGGTTTCTCCCCCGCACGGGACTTGAATTTTGTCCTAAAAGGGTTCTCCCTTGATCCTCGAACCGTAATCCCATCTTGGGGACGAACCACTCTAATCTCAAGTAGTTTATCTCCAAGACGGGACTGCGGTCCTACTATTACGGGGAGCCATAGTTAATAGGACCTAATATCGTTAGTAGAAATGGCGAAGTAAATATTGTTTTGTGCAGACCGTAGGTCCTATTTAATAGGGTATGTGCCCCGTTTTAAGAAAAGGGCTAAATTGAACCCCGGGGTTTTTGCGTTCACTAATCGTAGACCCCTGGATCGTCTTGAAAGCGAGTTTGTTTGTCCGTCGACCCCCACCTACCCCCCCCCCCTCTCCCCTCTCCCTCACCGCCTCCTTATTTGTCGCCAGGTTTCTGACGGCCAGCGAAGGCGTGTCCAGCTCCTTCTCGGCTTGGTGAAGCCCTTCAAGCTCCTCCTTATCGACGAGGTCACCACCAGCCTAGGTGAGGACCAGTAATTAACTTTCTCTTCTTTTTTCAAGTGAATGCGAGTTTTTTTGCTCTGGCCGCGCCAAACAGTAGAGACCCCCTCCCACAATTGCGTTAAACAAACGCCCCACCGCGGTTCGTACACAAGTTGAGGACAGCTACAAACACCCTTTCTAGCTACAGCTACGTGAATACTATTTTCTGTTGTTGCATGTTGATACTCTTTGATGGAGTACAACGCGGTTGACGGACGCAACTCCACAGCAGCATCCCCGTCTGGTCTCGCAAGCGTACCGGTACGTATTTGAGAACCCCCTCTGTTTTTATTCTCCCGCCGCCTTCGTGTTCCGTCCCGTTACTTTGTTCCGCTCCGTTTCGTTCCGCTCCGTTTTGTTGGGTTCCCCCCGTTGTTCCTTCGATTCCACCCTTCCTTTTTGTTCCCACATAAACACGCCCCCGCCCATCCCCTCCCGTTTCATAATTCTCTCGAGGCTGTTTGTGAAACCTAAACTACACGAACATGTCTGGAGGCGTTCTACGATAGAACTTCACCCTAAAAATTATGAGGCTCCCCACTGGAGGAGCTCCATACTAGTAGTAAGTCATCCGAAAACTGACTCCAGCAGAAGGCAAATTGCATCCTGAAGAGTGATTCCATGGCCCAAGTACACTAAAACGTCATTTTTCGAAAAAAGATTGGCACTGCGACGGTTTTGGGTCATAAAGGAGTCCGCGTCATTTCATAAACGATTTGACCGGAAATGTGCTACGAGTACCTTTGTCGATCGCAGAACGCGTCTCTGCGCCGATGCCATTTCGGGCTTCTGCGTATTTCGTTGTTTCCTCGCCCCCCGTCTCGCCGCCTTTCGCTCGTCGCGCCTCCCCGTCATCTCGGGATCGGACGTTGTGGTCCGTCAGGATGTTGTGGAGCGGGCTCCACAAGAGGAGAAACGACAGAGAGGCGACCTTGACCTCGCGCTATCGTGTTTTGGGCTGAACAAAAAAGTACCCCCCCACTTTATAGTATGGTAACCGCAGGCGGTGTAACAGGAAGGGGCTTCAGGTCGGCAAGCCTTAAATGATAGGAAAAAGCCGAAGCTGTGAGATCGAAGATGTGCTCAAACTACTATTTTCGCGAAGCCTGGTGTGGTTCTGTACTTCGATTCGCGTGTTCTGTACGAGATATTGCGGGGGGGGGGTTATTATGAATAAGTAGTATATGGGGAAGATAAACGTGATGAACGCTCAACTGCTCAAGGCGTTTCTTCTAGGAGTAGGAACGGTGCCCCGTCTCGGAAGGGATGTGTCGTCAATGGTTGAACGTCTGAGTCAACCAACAAATGAGAACCTCCCCCCCCCCCCCCACACACACACACCTGGCCACACCAGAAATGAAATCAATTCATTGATGCTGCCATACATATGCAAGAAAGGCCGCCTCTATAGCGGTTCTTGGTATTAATAGGATGCAGCTCACCTTTCACGTCACTCGCCCAGCACCTCACGTTTCGCTTCGCGCTAGGTGTGGGCAATTGTCTGCCTGGTCGGTGAAAACCCGACATGCTCCGTCCCGGCATTGTAGGGATGCGAGGGTCTATGGTCATACGA